>OMNM01065009.1:0-25755 GCA_900302745.1 Parablennius parvicornis | reverse complement strand
ACTCTCCCAACAACATACATCTTATGACATGGCAGCGCTGTCTGCGATGATGAAACCATTCTTGTGGTGCGTCCGCACTTCACCAGGAACCTAATCACTGGGGACTTGTAGACCAGCAGGTCAGGCTCAGTAGTTTAAGTGCTTAAGGCTGGCACACACTACATGTTAAGGCCAGACTGAAAGCAACACTGCTGCTGCAGCCAAAGACAAAGTTCCCGACTTGTAAATGAGTGACTTCATGAGATTATACTGTATTAATTCAATGGAAAATATAAGCAGACCTGCACAGCACTGTGATCATTGTTTGACCTTATTATTTCCCACTGCTCTTCTTTTAACTTTATATTTTCCATCAATTTGTTTTGAGGCTGTTCACCGTGTGAATGCACTTTTGTTGGAATATTAATTCAACACCGTGACGGCAAAGTAGATAGATGTGTGCTCCATAAATTCAAGTTTCTGCAGTTATACCAACCAGCATGGCCCGGGCTGCGGCATGCTTCTCCTGCCGGTACCTGCTGTTAGCTGTATGAGCCAACAGCGCCCGATAGGACTCCTTCTTCAGTTTGACGGCATCCCTTTCTTCCGGTGTCCACCACCAGGTTCGGGGGTTGCCGCTACGACAGGCACCAGAGGCCCTGCGACCACAGCTCTGAGCAGCAGCTTCAACAATGGAGGTAGAGAACATAGTCCACTCGGACTCGATGTCTCCAGCCTCCCCCGGGACCAGTGAAAAGCTCTCCCGGAGGTGGGAGTTCAAGACTGCATAGACAGACGGTTCGGCCAGTTGTTCCTAACAGACCCTCATAACACGTTTGGGCCTGCCGGGTCTGTCTGGCCTCCTCCCCGTCCAGCGTGTCCAACTCACCACCAGGTGGTGATCAGTTGACAGCTCTGCCCCTCTCTTTACTCGAGTGTCCAAGACATGTGGCTGGAGTTTGTTTGTTAATGATTCTTTTGCATCTTTTGATCAATTGACATCAAAATTCAATATTCCACGGATACATTTCTTCAGATCCGTAATTTTGTATCAACATTTATCTCCTCTTTTCCATCCACACCGACCAGCTCTCTCCTAGACTCTATTTTGAAACTGAATCCATCTTCTAAAGGATCTATTGGAATGATTTATTCTCTAATTAACTCTCAGGATCTGAAACCTTTGATCGGGTTGAAGAACTGTTGGGAGGAAGAATTGGGGTTAGAACGTTCTGAGAGAATGTGGGAAGAAGTCGTAGGAAATATCCACTCTTTTTCCATCTGTTTAAGACATGCCGGTCTGGTCCAATTCAAGGTTATGCATTGCTTTCACTGGTTCAAAATCAAACTATCTAACATTTTTCTGGTATTGATCCTCCTTTTATACCTTTTATAACTTATATAGAAAAAATGGAAGCTAAGGATACTGTAAATTAGAGCTGATAATACCACTAATTTTTGGGTAACTTGTTGATTTCTTTATTCAATCAGGTTTTTTTTTCTTTTTTTTCTTAGTGTGCATACATACATATATGAGCATTTATCTGTGATGTGTTTATGTATGTGTACATGTACAAACATTTATCTTGTGTGTCTCATACACCTGCTATAATTTGCCCTTTCACAACATGCTTCAACTTACTATTGTGTATTGAGAGAATAGCTCAAATGGAGTTATGGGGTGGGGGAGGGGGATGTTTCACTGTTCTGTATTGAAACATCATTGATGTTCATGTTTTTGCTTGTATGTAAAATTGGAAATGAAACAATAAAAAGACCTTGACAAAAAAACCCCAAAAAAACTTACAGGTGCACTGTGATTCATCAAAGGAAAGTGTAGGGTGCAGATGTGCGTACGCACATTTTTATAGATCAGATTTGTTTGGCGAACACCATTTTCAGCTTTTAGGGGCACACACATTTTTAGTTGGAATAATACGCAATTTTTAATAAATGAGGCCCCAGAAGAGGAAGATCTTGTGTGATCTTGTCTTTTGTGATCGAGTGTGTGATCTCTAAACCAGAGAAGAGTTTATAAATCTTGCAGTGTGTGCCGGGCTTTCGTGGATCAGGACAATTTTACTCCAAACCATGCTACATTTTAAAGAGTAACTCGCTGCGAAGCATGATTTAACTTATCTAGTCACACACAGAAAGCTCGGTCCCTCAATCTACAATCTATAGTATGTATAAGGCAGACCTTAAATAGACGCTACTGAAAGGCTGTTGGAGGTGACGTCGCGTCAACGCAGAGGCATATCGTTGGGAGTAAATTGGGAATAATGCCGTTTAAATAAATTTGATTTAAAAAAGTTGTGAAGTTTGTGCCTTTGGTGCATATGTGACACAAGTAGTGAAGAAACAGAGAGAAAGTCCTACCTTTATTATTACACGGGTTTGTGAAGGTTGGCCGGTCATGCGTCTTGAGATGACTTGTGATGTAGGCAGCACTTAGCATTTTGCCACAGATGGTGCAAGTCACTTTGCCTTCATGTCTGATCATATGAGAACGTAGACGGTCTTTGGTAGCAAAAGCAGAAGTACATGCCTGAGAAGGATCAGAAGTAAAAATATGTTTAAATAAAACATCCAAAGAATTTGGCAAGAAGAGATTATCTACATTTATTACAGTCAAGGTCTCATTGACTTTCTGTTTTTACACTCAAAAGACATTGTGACGAGAATAGACAACCATGCAAGATAGAATAAGTGTGTGATACAGCTGTCATGTGTTTACACTAGTTGAAATGTCCATATTCAAGCTGTAATTACCTGACCAAACATCTCTGTTGGGAGTTTTGGACAATGTGATGTAATTTGTCCTTTGATCCAACAGAGAGAATCACGATCATCAATAAACAAAGCTAATTTTACTGATGGTGAGAAACTGCCTGTGGTTGTACACTGTGTTCAAAATAAATAAAATGAAACTCAAACACTGTGATGACAATCGATTTTATGTTCCATTATAAAGCTGTCAGAGTGCCTCAAGTCTCATTTGTACATGTTCTATTAAGGAATACTGTTTGGTTGTTCTACATTGCAATGCGACGGCATTCAGACACTAAGGTTCACTATAAACGTGTCAGAATTTTTTTGGGGAGTTTGTTATACTAAGATAGGAGTGAGAAACACTATAGAACCAAAAGGTTAATGCATTTGATTAAAGATTGAAAGCTGTAAAGTAAATAATGGGCCGAAATATTTTACAACAAACCAGGTGAGGAGAGAGCTGGAGAAGCTCAACCAAGGGAAAACTGCTGGGCTGGACAGCATCAATGCTCGAGTGCTGAAGGTCTGAAGACTAGTACAGGGACATCAAGGACCAGGACAGGGACATCAAGGACCAGTACAGGGAGCTGGAGGACCAGTACAGGGAGCTGGAGGACCAGGACGGGGACATTGAGGACCACTACTGGGAGCTGGAGGACCAGTGCAGGGACGTAGAGGTCCAGTACAAAGAACTGAAGGACCAGTACGGGGAGCTGGAGGACCAGTAGAGGGACGGAGAGGACCAGTACAAAGAGCTGGAGGACCAGTATGGAGACGTGGACAACCAGTACCAGTGCGGGGACGTGGAGGACCACTAAACCATTAAACTAGACGCATCACAAGGATTCTGGCAGATAAAGCTCCATGAGGACAGCACAAAATACTGCACATTCAACACACCATTTGTTTCAAAGAATGCCCTTTGGAATCTGTTCTGCTCCTGAAGTATTCCACAGGGCCATGGAGCACATCATTGAAGATACTGAAGGTGTGCGGATCTATGTAGATGATCTTGTACTGTGGGGAGTCATACTTGAGCAGCACAATGAGAGACCGGTAAAGGTGCTACAGAGAATCCAGAAGTACAGTCTGAAGTTGAACCAAGAAAAATATCAGTTTGGATTTAGAGAATTAACATTTCTGGGAGACAAGTTGTCAGATGCAGGCATTAAACTAGACCCAAGCAAGCTGAAGGCAATACTGGAGATGCCCAGATCAGAGGATAAAAAAGGTGTATTGAGAATATTTGGCATGATAAATTTTGTTGCAAATTCATCCCAAACGTGTCCTTCAAGACTGAACATCTGAGACAGCTGCTGCACAACAAGGAAGAGTTCAAAAGGACTGACAGACATGAACAGGAATGGTCACAACTGAAATCTACCCTCACAACGGAGCTCGTTTTAACATTCTATAATCCATCAAAGAAAACCAAAATATCAACTGACTCTTCAAAGAATGAGATTGACAAAAGAGGAGGAATCGGAGAAGTTTGTTGAAGACATAAGAAACACAGAATGACAAGATAAGTGAAGAAGATCCTGTGTGCACCAGCGACATCAGCTGAGCCCCCACCAGTGTCGGACACACACACACTCCGCTGAGCAGACACTTTCATCACCAGTGCTGAGTAGGCATGTGGAGATTATCTAATATGAATCTGTATCTGGATACAAACGTGCGCGCAATGAGAGTGTATCATTACCGTCAGTGTACATCGGTACGATTTTCAGGTGAAATGGAGACGCATCAGTCACTGCGTGCCTGCATTGGTAAAATCCACGGTTCAATCCATTTTGTCACGTGTTTTTTAAAATAATACAACGTGAAATTTGTTTTGTATGTTGCATTTTTTCACATTGTATTTAATTCTACCCTGTATTTCTGAGGCACACTGAATGCACCATCGCTGAGTTCCTGCTTCCCAAAAGGCAGGAAGCACATTTCTACCACAACAAGCCAATGTCACAGCATGGAGGTCTGCGAGAGCAGCAGTAAGCAGGTAGATGAGAGCTTTGATGCACCGAAAAACTTAAAATCAGGCATTTGGAAGCACTTTGACTGTTACAAGAAAGATGGTAAACTTCCCAAGACACAGGCGGTTTGTAAAGAATGTCATGCTGCTAAACAGTACACTAGCAGTACCAAGAACTGTTTTTTTTTTTTTTAAACCCTGAAAAAAAAGACATGAAATAAGCCATCTAGTGAGGTGTTAGCAGTGAGAGTGGCATTTACACACAGATCTGTTTTCAAAAGGATACTTTATTTTATTTATGTATTCTTTGTTATTTACTTTCAATCACTCAGTGAGAGTGGTCTGTTTACAGCAGCTGCAACTGCCAAATAATACTTCGCATTTTTTTTTTTTTTTGCACAAACAGTTGTGAAAGACCTACCATAATTGTGAAAGGTTATTATTATTTGTATTAGAAATCTTAGTTTAGTATCTGTCTGGCAGACAGAAATATCAAAAGTGCTACTTTAAGTTACTCATTGGGAGTGAGTGTTGTTGTTGTCTTACTGTTTAAGTTGTGACAGTCTTATAAAACTAGTTCCTAATGTGAGGAACCGATTCCTGTTCCTTATGTTCAATCTGGTTCCAAGTCCCAACGCTGTGAAAAGGCCTGTTTTTTCTGTTGTGCTTTTTAAAAGGCCACAAAGTGATACATCGTTCAAGTCGATGATAAGCAAAATGTGCACTTTTTGTTAAGTTTGAGGACTGGAATGAAGAATAAATCTGCTGCCTCTAGTACCATAGAGCATTGCAGCTTCTTATTTTCTATTTCAATTTTTGGTATAATTTCTTTGGTATAATTCATCATGTTGAATTGTATCGTATCGCACCAAATCGCATTGTGTAGAACTGAATCGCCATCAAATCGTATCAAATTGGGAACAGGGGTGAATTTTATCACATTGTATTACCAGGGAATTCAATGAATCACTAATGTATAGTATTGCTGGCAGTGTATCAAGGTACGTATGGAATCGTTTCAGTGATGGAGATTCACATGCCTAATGCTGAGAAGGTCTCCGCGCATCTCTAAACCACCTGACAGACTGTGTTAATAAGACTCAAATAGAACCATAGTTTGAATAAGGGATTGCAATGTTTCACAGGGGAGAAAAAAAAGTTTGGTTTAAAATGTTTGAGCTTAAAATGTTTAAAAGGAGTTTAATTTAATCACACTTGATTAAAATGACTTTGATTTCCTTACAAATGTTTTGGTACATTTTGGTAAAGTAGTTTGAGGGCGTATTTTACTTTAAAAAAAAGAGGGATGTATTGATAGGTGTAATTGCATCTTCCCTCCAGCAGAGTGCAACACATTTATATGTGCAGGGCACAGCAGAAGAAGACCAGCATAACTGCTTGTATGTGTCTGATGATAGAAGTGCTGAATAAACGCCAAACTACACGAACCCTGTTTCTTATTTGAAGAAGAAACAACACACAAGGAGCTGGAGGACCAATACAGGGAGCTGGAGTACTAGTACCGGTACCTAGTGGACTGCTTTGTGAAGTGGTGTGAGAAAAATAACCCGCAGCTCAACGTGGCCAAGACGAAGGGGATTTTAGGTGGAACAAGTCTCCTCGATCCTCAGTCTGCATCAGTGGGGTACATTTTCACATCTTACCAACTTGTTAAATTAGAGTCCTGCCTCAGGGACACTAAGTCCTGGATGGCTATCAACTTCCTAATGCTCAATAAATCCAAAACTGAGGTTATAGTTATAGGTCCAAAAAGTCTCAGGGAAATTTTCTCCAATTTCTCTAATGGTCTTATTACTACCCTAGATAACATTACTTTATCCACCAATACTGATGTCAACAACCTGGGTGTTATTTTTGATCCGGATCTGTCCTTTAATTCCCATGTTAAGAATGTCTCTAGGACAGCCTTCTTATATTTAAGGAACATTGCAAAAATGAGAAACTTTTTGTCTTTTAAAGATGCAGAAAAAAATATTCATGCCTTCGACACCTCAAGATTAGACTATTGCAACTCCTTATTGTCAGGATGTCTAAACTCCTTTTAGGATCCTCCAGCTAGTCCAGAATGCTGCTGCACGATTACTAACTAGAACTGGAAGGAGAGAGCACATCTCTCCAGTGCTGGCTACCTCACATTGGCTTCCAATAAAATACAGAATACAGTTCAATATCCTCTTGATCGCCTATAAAACTCTTCATCAACAGGGTTCGTCCTACATTGAGGAACTCCTAGAAGTGTACCACCCTCAGGGGATGTAGGACTGCTGGTAACCCGTCAAGTCCATAAGAGGAGAACAGGAGGCAGAAGTTTCAGCTATATGGCTCCTTTACTGTGGAACCACCTTCCAGCCTCAGTCCGAGGGGCAGAAACCATTAGCTTATTCAAAAGTACACTAAAAACCTTTATCTTCGACAAAGCTTATTCAAGAGTAGACTAAAAATCTTTATCTTCGACAAAGCTTATAACAAAACTTATAACAAGGAAAATATATTTTTAAAAAAAATAGGACCAGTAAACTAAGCTGCCATAGGCCAAGATTGCTGAGGGTTTTCACTCTCCCATTTTTAAATCTACGTTTGGAGCTTCTTTTCCTTTTTCTCTCTTTCGTATCTTACGGTACCTGCAAGACGCTGCCGCCATCTATGTTTCTCTCCAACAGGTGGGGAGCAAGACCAGAGGAGAAGAATCCAGAAACTACAGAACCGGGCCATGACGATCCTGGAAACAAGACCCCACCCGAGGACCGCGATCCAACCCCAGGACCATGAACACACCTCTGAAGCGTGACGAGATGGGACCATCGTCAGACCTTCCCCATCAAGGACTTTCTGATCACTATACCAAACTCTACTGATCACTGTCAGTCTCATGTCGACTTTATTGACCTGTCTGCCACTCTCTACCTCTCTCTCTCTTTTCTCTTCCTTCTCTTCCTGTTCTATCTCGTTATTCAGCCAACCGGTCAAGACGGATGGCCACCCTTCCAGAGTCTTGGGTCCGCCCCATGGTTTCTTCCTGAATTTGGAGTTTTTGACAATTTTCTCCTCATGAGGGAGTTTTTCCTGGCCACTGTGGCAATTTGCTTCTGCTTTGGAGGGTTTCAGTTGCGTTCTGTGTCTTCTCTTGTGTTAAAGCACTTTGAAATGTCTGCCCATGTAATTAAGTGCTTTAAAAAAAAAAGTTGATTGATTGATTGATCTTACTAATATCTGGACATTCATTGGGAAAATAAACTGGAGTGGTCCACTAACACAGAGGCTGTCTACAAGAAGGGCCTGAGTTGGCTTCACTTCCTGTGGAGACTCGGGTCCTTCAATGTATGCAACAGGATGCTCCAGATCTTCTATCAGTCTGTTGTTGCAAGCACCATCTTCTTCGCTGTGGTGTGCTGGGGTCCAGGCATAAAGGCAAAGGATGCAAACATACTAAATATACTGATTAAAAAGGCCCGATCAGTTGTTGGCTCAAAGCTTCAGCCACAGATTCATAAAGCCTCGCTGTGTAAAGGAACACATCAGGAAATCCTTCCTTTCTAATGCCATCAGACTCTAAAATAAAAACTACTTCTGCCCACCTGATGATTTATTGAGCTAAGTTAGAAAGATTCTAAGCTGGTGTGTAAACCCACAGATGAGCCTCCATTTTTCAACTATGGCAAGTTGCTTTAATGTTTTTTTCTCATTAGGAGGAAACTCCTCAAGACTCCCAAACTGTCATGTCTGTCTGTCTGCCTGCTCATCCATCCAGCTATCCATGTCTCAGAATGTCCCCCATTGATTAATAAAGTGATTCTGATTAGTTTCATGTTTCCCTCCATGAAACAGATTTATGAAACAAAAGTGGTATTTATGTCCTTGATCATATTTAATAATTGGTCTGGGGGGATAATTTGTTAACTTATGTTTTGAACCTTGTTAGTGAAGATGTTTCGAAACTGTGGACACATTTGAAGCTTCTTGGACCTGATGTCCAGCTGAAGTCAAGTTGGTCATTTGTTCGTATTCACAGTCTTTCCAAGAAAGTTGCTTATTTCTGTTTCTTTGTTCCTTTTTCTGGCCACACATGAGCTACTCTACACTGTCCCAACAGATCATCAGGGGTATTAACACAGCACAGGTCATTGAGGGGTATCAAACACGGCCCCCCACAAGTCAACTGCCCCCACAGGTTGCAGTATTACTCTATTCTATAGGTAGCTTGCACTCACGTCACAAATTTCCCATGATCCTCTCTGATTTGCTAGTGCCCGCCATTATCAGTGGAAACAACAAAACACATTGAATGGGAGATCAGTGTTTTTATCTCATCTGTAAAACTACCATAAATATAAACAACGCTGCTACCAGGATATTAAAGTGGGAATTCATAAAACCAGCTGAGTTGATCGGACAGCATCATCATGCCTCATGCTACACGGGAGGAAGTGGACTGTTGTTACTCACGATGACATCTTTGTACTGCCATTAGCAGCTCATGGAGCAGCTATGATAAACCAGCTGCTTTCTATTCATTATCTAGTTGTCATGACAGCACCGCTTGGCACACGTAATGCTACACACAGCCAGCTGGTTAGCCACTGCGCACCGATCTACACAGAGCAAAATCATTCTGTGATTTCTTCGTAATGTAAGTGGTAAACGGCACTCTACCGACAGACACAGACACAATGACTATAAGCAATGTTTAAAACTCTAATACAGATGTACACCACACCCACAAGTCAGAGGCATTACTGTGTTCAACACTGGCCACTCATGTAGAGGTATTAATCTGTTCTATACTGCCCTGCAGGTCATCGAGGGTATTACTCAGTAATACCCTCTGTCTGAGGATTTAGATTAGATATTATTATTTTAGCTCAAAACAAAATCTCAATTATTTTTCACCGAAAACTCGCGAGTGAGTGAGACAGATGGAGAAAGACAGAGATATGCCATAGTTACCAAAGTTAACCCGAAAATTCATTCATTCAAAATCTATTTTCCAATTTTCACTTTTATAACAGCCGTCTGTTAATAATTAGATTAATATTTAATATTGATTAATCACGCAGCCTTACTGTGAAGCTACTGAAGCAAGACAGGATACTATTTGTTTCTGGCTTAGAAAAGTTCTGTCAAATAGAGATGGCCAAAAAAGAATTGCTTTTCTGAACGATTTCAGGTAAATCATTCAAAATGTGATACAAGCACCGAATTTTGCACAAATACACCTTTTTAAGGAAAAAAAAAGTATGCAACCACCTGAAATCCAAGACGGCTGCCATTTTTTCAATATGGCAGCTAGAATCAATGGCAAAATATGACTTTCTGCAGTAAAAATGCACAGACTTCCCTAATATCGATGATTCTGGTACCAAATCATACATTTTACACCATGAAGAATCTGATTTTTGAACTTCTGAATAACTAATCACATAATAACTAAGAACTTCTTAAGAGACAATCACAACAAAACTGAGCTGTTCAACTTCCTGGCTAAGAGGACTGCACAAATATCTACACTCAACGCAGTCATTGTGACCAGAGAAGAAGATGTTGCTAATGTACATGAATCGTATGGCTCCTTGTAGTCACATAAGCGGACAAACACCTTCCTCCATGCCAGTAATTCAGAAGATGGCAGCAAAATCCTGTTGGTCAAAGCTAATAACACAGCTGTTCTGGTGATTGTGATCAATGATCTGCCAGCCCTTCAAGAGATTGGGTGCTGTGGATGGCCTTTGGACAAGGACAAATGGATTCCTGTGCATGATCTTCTTCCTTCCAAAGGACCAGAGAAAAGCAAAGGAATTTTCTACTTTCATGCCTTCATCACAAGCGGTGATGTTGCATCAGGATTCTGTGGTAAAGGGAGAATCAGCATGAAAAACCTGGAATTTATGACCTGAGGCTTCTGATGTCTTCACCAAACTCTGCCAGTATCCACCAACAGTTAATGATGATGATCTGGAGACCCTGGAGAAGTTTGTTGTGACGATGTACTACAGGTCCAGTACTGCTGCAGGTGTGGATGAAGCCAGACTAGATATATTTGTCAGAAAGCAGACACCTTATGAAGCCATTCCTCCGACTCAAAATAGATGGTCAAAGTCAGCTTTACATGTTGTCATGTGACTGTGCTTTGCTTGTGTTGGTCATTGAGCTAATAATCCTTCCCTCGTAGTCCGCAACCACCGCCAACAGACAGAATCAATACATTTTAGACCAGGACCGCCCTGGACAAGTCCTGGAGTACTAAATTCTTTTGATATGGCCAAGATGGCTCCGAACCTGGTCCAGGACAAATAAATCTGACATCGCAAACAGACAAAAAGATTTTTTTGTCCAAGACAAAAAAAATCTGTTTTAATCCACTGTAAAGCATTTGTGGAGAGCTTTACAGCGTCCAACAATATTTGCAACACACCTGAAATGTTAGTTCATTCATAAAGGCACATTTTAAAGATATGTTTTTCCTGTTTTTCACAACAGTGTAACTGGTTCTATTCATTAAAAATTAAAGAAAGTAGGAAAAATATAACAGGGACTAAAATGCATCAAATCTAAGTCGTGTTTTGCCTGAAACCCAAAGCCCCCCGTTCCAAATTCAGGGAGTAACCACTTTTGGACCAAAACAAGTACTTACGTCACTCTGGACTAAAATGAGAGGAATAAATCCATCATGTTGTTAAAATAACTGAAATGCAAAATCACAGAAAATTATACATGAAACAAATGTGATTAATCTTGATTAACTCCCCATAATTGTGAGACTAAGGAATAAAAACAACTTTTAATTGCCAAACTAATTGGTGGCTGTTAACTGTTGCGTTTTGGTGCCACTATACATTCTACTTTATTTCTTTGTAAACAATGAGGCGAATAACATGAATGAACCTATGTGAAACGTAAGGCAAGTTTCTTAGAAAAATCCCAGAACATCACAGTCTACTCTACACTAACCATCAGTTCAATAATTTAATTGACTCAATATTTTCAGGTAGCTAAATTGCTGTACAGCTTGTTCACTAGCAAGTGAGGTATATAATGTCTCGACCGAGAACTTACCCAAGGTCGTTTCACGACGTCAGATGCCGGACTGTCTGGGAGAGAGACAAAATACAGAACCCCCCTGCCAACTGGCTTGGGAAGTCTCTGCTGAGCGCCGAACATGGCTACAAGCGAGGTCACCATCGACTGGGGGCAACCTCCCTCCTGCGAAACGCACCACCCGGGACTACCCCCATGTGCTTTGCATTGTGACATGTGACACGTTGTAATATGCTATATGCCTAAACGTGCTGAGGTGTATTTGCCAAATTCTAGACTGTGCTTTGGGGAGATTTGGGGAGCACAGCCTAAAATTTTCCATTTTTTTCTCCTTTCTCTCCTCATGTGGTCTCTCTTCCCATGTGCGCCTGAAATGCAATTTTGTTGTACTTATACTTGCACAATGACAATAAATGAATTTAATAAAATATAATATCTATCAATGTTTGTAAACACTAATTCTGGAAAAGTTAATTTCTCTTATAAAAGGAATGAAAATCATTTATTCAATACTGTTTGGAGCTTGCAAGACACTGTACGCATCTGAACAAGTGAGAAACAACTGTCTGGTCAGATCTGGTCTGTTGAGGATTTCTCTGGACTAAATGATATGCTAAATGAGAACATTAAATAGAGGCAACATGCAAAGAAGAGACCCAATCATGACTCTTACCGTTATTTGGCATTTAAAAGGCCTCTCAGATGAATGAACATGTTTAACATGACAGCTGAGGTGATCAGGTCTGCAGAATGAGATGAAGACAAGACACAGCAAATTACCAGTTAGCAATAAGAATGTTTAAGCAAAAAGAATGTTTAACAATTGTGTTATTCCACAGTGTAGGACATTGCTCATAAGTTGGACACATTGAGCACTTGTTTCTCCCTTTATGTTTCATAAGTAGAGCTTTGCCAGTTTGTCATTAAATCTCCTCGGTTACACAACTTGCCAGAACATAAAATGTTGCCTTTTTTTTTTAATAATGGCTGCTTCAGTGGTACACTTAGCGAGCAAGGCAAAACCAAAAATGACTACATGGCTTAAAAAAAAAAAAAAAAAAGTTTTTAACCAGAACTGATCTGTCAACTTCTACATTAAAACAAGTCAATGCAATCAAGTAACTGATATGATCATCTGGTTTGTAAATTTGTAAATGATACCCTCCTTACCTCAACCTTGCCCTGACACCCAGTACATGACAATCAGGTCAAATCTTAGTTAGTCCAAAATAATCATCCCATCCACAGTTAAAGTTGACATGGTATGTCATACTTCTGGAGTATTGTCTCTATCATATTAAGAAGGACGGTTGAAAGGAGGTTGAAACATGATCTGTTGCTCAATTGCCAGGGTTAATCCTCCATGTTGCTCTTTATTCTGAACTTGGATTATTGCTTAGAGCAGGGTTGTCTAATTCTTGTCCATGAGGGGCACCTTCCGGATGTATTGGGTCTCGACCAATTGCAACCCACACGAGGGGCTTATTATTTGGCTATTTTACAAGCTTAATGATGTCATCATCTTTACATTAAGCAAGACACCTAAAACATGCAGGACGGAGACCTTCCAGCACTCCTTTTCTGCACAGTGAGACGTCTGATCACAACAATTGGCACAAATCTGTTGGACCTCAACAACACCAAAGTTCCATCTATTGTCAACCAAAACAGTCCCCAAAAATACAGGGCTGTCAACATGTTCAGGGTTATCTGTTCTACTAGGGGCCACAGGAGTCTTGCCACCAAGGAGCTGCCACTGCTACCAAGCACAGAACAGAAACTTCCCAGATGCCTTCACTTCTTACAGTTGTGATGGAGGCATATCCCTGTTTCAGAAGATTCTTAAAGTAAAATAATAAATGACACATTAAAAAAAAAAAGTGCTGTCCATTTCTAAACAATTTCTTTAAAAGATGCAAACCCCTGTGCCAAGTATAGCTTGAGCAAGCATGCTCTCAGACTGGATTTGAATCTTATAGTCCTCCTGAAGATCAATTGACTTCTCAGCTGACCTGTTCTCAACTGGGTGTCCAAGACGTACGTTATAAAATCTGCTGAAATCAATAGTCAAATGCAATTTCAGGCATTGTGTTTGACATTAACAAGCTGTGACAGACACATAAGTCCAACAATAATTAAATGGTAGGGTTCATATCAGGCAGGCCATTTTCTTAGAAAAACAAGATGCTTCACAAGCCTAAACCTTTCGGTAGTGCAATTTTATTATACAAATATACATAAATACCTGGAAAAGCCCTTGCCACAAATGGAGCAGATGTATGGCTTATGAACCCCTCCATCATGGGAACGAGCGTGGTATGTCATGCGGTCCTTCCTTTTGAATCTTTGCCGACAAATAGGACACTCAAATGGCTTCTCGTCAGAATGTGACAGCTTGTGGCGGTTGAGGTGATAGACATCTCTGAAGGCTTTACCACACATGTCACAGCCATGATTCTTTTTTACTGGCTTAGGTGGCTTCTTCTTCATATACTGCTGTTGATGCTGAGTTGAAGTCATAATGCCTGTGCATGTTGAGGTTGTAGCAGTAGTTGGGATACCAGCAACACTTGTAATGAATGAAGGTCTTACACTATTTTCATAATGTACAGCAGATATGAGTGGCACCATCGTAGGGGCTGTTTGTGTCTTCTTGGTCCGTGATATTAATTTAATGCCAGTGTGGCATGATTCATGTCGCCGCAGGTGATAGCTGTCCCGAAAAGTCTTGCTACAGAAGCCACAGATAAAAGGGGTCTTTGACTTAGGCACGTCATTGACCACAGTAACCGTCGGGCCATCACAACCTTCGCTTCCTCTGGTCCCACTGGCCACATTGTCTTTAAGAAGTTCTGCAGCACTGATAGGCGTTTTCTGGTCCAAAGAGATTGGCAACACTGGTTTCTGGTCAGGTGGCTCTGTTCCTGAGTTGAGCAAATGCAAGAGGGTATTACCAGCTACTTGGTGCTGATGATGGAGAGCCTCATTGGCCTGTTTAAAGAAAAAACACATAGCCATATTAATGTAAATACTCAGAAAACATAAAACAATAGCGGAAAAGATAGTTGAAATGGTGATATCCATTTGCTCAATAGTTTAAACATACATTGCAATGGGCTTGCTTGAAAACCTATTCAAAAGATACTCTATAAAAAAGCATCCTTACATATGATAAAAACTAGACAATATGGCTATCCCGGGGTATCTAAAAACAGCAACGTATCAATTTCATTACCATCATTTAAAAAAAATATGCTGCATATTGGTCTGTGTACCTTTCAGTCATTCAATATTCCTTTTGATGTCGGAAAACGGGAAACCATCTGATATTCATTTTCTGATTTGATATTAGTAGACAAAAAACGGTAGACGGCTCGTCACTCGTTCTCATTTGGAAATTAAAAATCAAAAAAACGACAATCAGGTCATTTGACGTTTCCTGTTATGTCTTTAACAAAATTTGGGACTGTAAATCTTCAAGCTAGATTTTCCGTAAAATCCGGAAATGGAGCCTATTCTTTTTCTGTATTGTCCACACTCGCCTGGTATAGATTTAAGGATAAAAACTTCTAAAAATGTATTTGGACAGTTGCTGCACTGGTGTGCAGCACTTTGGTCTATTAGAAGGGTTTTCAGAAAGAAATGCCAGATGATGGACCTCTGATCAAGGTTTCTCCACCTACGTGACAGATGATCAACTCCAATTTCAAGTTGCCTCAGCTACGAGGTTAATTACTGATATACATGAGGTAAATCAGCGGTGTCAAACTCAGATCCTGGAGGGCCACAGCTCTGCAGGTTTTCTATGTCTACCTGCTTCAACACAGCTGACTGCAATGAGCTGCTTGTTATCAGGCTTTCTGATGAACCATCAGGACAATCAGGTGTGTTGAAGCAGGGAGACATGGGGTACGTCCAAATAGTCCCTCCTATCTCAAAGTTTCTAAAGTTTAAAAGTCAGTGTTTACTGATGTGTGTGTTGGTTCTTATGTGATGTATATTATCCGATATTATCACATCATTGAGATAAAACAGAGACTCTGTCGTTCAAGAAAAAGGGATGACAAACATTTTTAGCAACATTATGCTTTATTCAACATATTTCATTCACCAAGGAGGCTTGTGCTGTTGTACATTTTTATGCTTATAAAAATTTAATTAAATCATGCTCGTTTTGAAATTATGTTGATTTCTGAGTGGAAGCTGAGGTGTGCAGCCATTCCCAATGTGACCTTATTTTAGTTTCACTTTAGTTCCTCATAGCCTGGAGCCTCTTTTCCTTTGAGTTACATTCAAACCTTGCGCTCCGATCCCTGCGGCTTATAATAAGGTGCGCCTTATACTTGGATTTTACAGTAACTGGCTTCATGCCGCCACATCACTCAACTTCCACATGTAGATACATGCTGGTTTGAGCTCCTCTGCTTCTCCAAAACTTGCCCTAAAAGTGATATTTCTGCTCTTCATGATGGCTGTGTGTATACTCTGTGTGTGTCTCGCGCCCTCTGTCTGTCCGCTCGTCACACATGCACACCCGCTGCCGCTCTGTCATTGTCGCGCCCTCTGTCATTCCTCCTGGCACGCACACGCACGAACCTGCAGCTTATAGCGCAGTGCGGCTTATGTATGAACTTTTCTTTTTCTTTTTAAATTTTGCGAGTGTGGCTTATATTCAGGTGCGCTCTATTGTACGGGAAACACGGTATGAATGTTTTTTTTGCAAAAAACTACAACCATAGGATCCATTTTTGTTTTATTTTGAACATAAAAAATAGGGGGAAAAAATACATTACAGTAAAAAAGCTAATGTAGTGTGTGCATTTGAGAAAAAAATTATTTAAACCTCAACAGCCAGATAAGCAACATTTAAATCAACTGATATGCGAGTTCAAAGGTCACAGGGTGATGGAAGGGAGCAGCAATGCAATGCACCTTTGTTTAGTCTCCCATTCAAACGAAGAGGCTTGACTTTTGAGTTTTTCAGCAAATCAAGCTTGAAATATGATCTTATGATCATATTTTATTTCCCAAATTTTGTTAAACGCATAACAGTAAACCAGAAATTAGCTCATTTCCGTTTTTCAAATTCCAGACACGAAACAAGCTGTTTTTTTGTACTAATATCAAATCGGAAAATGAAAATCGGATGGGTTTCCATTTCCCGATATCAAATGGAAAATCGAATTGGCCAAAAAGTACACGGACCATATACTGGGCTCTGTGTTCGTACCACATGAGGTCTGTATATGGGCTCCGGTAAATATTATCATAATTATGTTCATTTCAACACATGTCAATGCCAACATTTGTTTATTAGGGACCAAGGCCGGAAAACAAAAATATCTACTGAAAAAAGCTGTGATCGAACACCTCGAACAAGTGGCAACTGTGGCTAAACTGTGACTCTAATCGACAAAGTGAGCAGATCAGAACCTGCTGAACAAGACGATGCAACACGTTGGGAAAATGTCATACAACATGACCTTTTTGACGAGAGAGAACAATGGTGTCATCTTTTTTCATCCCACGATTTCAAGCAACATTTATCATTGAGTCAGATGGAGCAAAATCATATGTCTGCATCAGACTGAGCCTCCTAGTTTCTAAAGTTCACATCTGACTGCTTTGAAACCCACACAGACTGAAAGACACCAAATTTCCCTCTCAAGAAATGATAATTCTACGAATAACTGCTCGAAAATTGTAAATTCTGAGTTGTTTCCAAAATATGTAGATAAAATCTGTCCTCTCCCGCACAAACTGCAGCAGCGTCCATCGGTGTTGCATCTTTCACACAAAGAATTATGCAATACTATGTCAATCAAACTGTGACTACTTGACCTGCATAGCCTGATTAAAAAAAAAAAGCCTCAAACTCCTCCAAAATGAAAGTCTTTGTTCACCACAAATTACAATGTTGACTTCAAAATGGAAAATAAGTGTTTAGCTTTCAAAATAAAAGCAAACTTATTCAAAAATAAGTCCTTGTATAAAATAACATTAAAAACCGTAGAAATCGATGTTACATTGTTATCTAGGCTAAGGTTTAGCTGGCATTCAAGATAAAAGCCCAAAAGTCCTTCAAAGTAAAATTCCTAAAAAAAAAAATTGATATTTAGGGATTAACCACATTACACACACACACAAACATACTTCAAAATAAGTGATTTTTTGATAAAACATTCCAAGTGTATTATTTTATCAATATTTGAATGGGCCAGAGGCCATGATTTAGTCCAACTCTGACAGCCCAGATGCCAGAGTGTGAGGTCCTGATCAAGGCTGCTTGCAGCTTTAATTCTTGTTTACTTCAGCATTCCGCCACAAGCACGTGACAGGGTTGTGATTGGCATCTCTTTAGGCACTGCTGTGTGCTGCGTACACACATTCTCGCTTGATAATGACTATCAGTCATATTCTAATCACGTTTGACATGCAGCCTCACTCCGGTCTGAGCACCGAAGCTCGTTTGCATGTAGCCTCGCTACTGTGTGAGCCCCGAAACTTGTGAGCAATTTTCTGCACTATGAAAGATAAATTTGCAGGACTTGATGAAAATATGCACAAACCCCACAATACTGCAGTGAAATTCACGCCCTGGTGGCTACCATAATCGATACCGAAATTTTTGTTTTTGCAATAATCATGCAGAGACTTTCCGAATATGGATGATTGATGGTGCCGATTTATACATTTTAGACCATGAACAATCTGATTTTGTAACTTTTGAATCACTCAGAACCTTCCTTTTACCATATTTGGTAGTTTGCATTTTCCTGATGATCAAAGGCTGATGTTCTTGTTAATGCAATCTGTGTTCTGCCAGCCCTTCAAGAGATTAGATTGCAGCAGATGTGGGTGGCCTTTGGACAGACAGAATCTCAAATGGATTCATGTGCATGACCTTCATCACTTCATAGGATTGGAGAAAAGCAAGGGAATTCTCTACTTCCATGCCTTCACAGGCTGTGATGATCAGGATTCAGTTGTAAAGTGAAGAAGGCTGAATGTCTTCACAAAACCTAGCCAGTACTCAATAACGATTGATGATTAGGAGACCTTGGAGAAGTGTATGGTGACAATGAATGGCAGATGCAGGTGTAGATGACGCCAGACTAGACATGTTTACTAGAAAGCAGAGACCTTACGAAGCCATTCCTCTAACTCTAGCAGCACTGCTTCTGCATGCCAAGAGTGATGCTTATAAGGCAGGTTGCTAAGGAGCCAGTCAACACTGTGCCAACTGGAAACACTCCTGTTGACTGGGGCTGGACAAAGAAGGGTTATCTGTGGCAGGCCTTCTGGACAACACTTACCTCTTAACATAGAGTAGTCAACAGCTGACCAAGTGTAGGCGCAAGTCAGAATGTCGTGGAGGAAGATGCAAATGCTACTGCTTTGGTCTCACTTGTACTGTTATGTAGCTGCAGATGTGAGGATTAGGCCCAGCTCCAACTCATCTGGATTTCAAGCAAAGAGACAATGAACGACAAAAAAACAGTATATATCACATACTGCACGTCATGTAAAAACTAGTACTGCCACTACTGACTAATTTTCTTACAATTAAACTTTCAGCTAATCAAAATGACTAATTCAAAAAAGATCAAGTAGTTGCCATTTAATTTCTGCTCATTTTATTTTTCAACTCAGAGGCAAAAACAAACTCTCACCTGTACCATGAAAAATGTAAACAATAAATTATATATTACCAAATAAATAAAATGAAGCAAAATCAGAGACAGCAATTTAACACGTCGTATTGATCTAGTATTTAGTCTATGTGAAATGCACCGCGGTGCGGCGTGTTTTGAGCTGCGTTGCATCTTCCCTAAGCTGCCCTCGGCTAGTATGCATAAAATGTAACCCAGGTGTTTTAATGCAAACTCGCTGAGCCCCCGGGAAATATTTTGGGTAAGTGGGTGGAATAAAATAAAATCATAATTTTGTGGGGTGTAATTACAATGGAAATTGGCTGTTCTAACCCAAAATATATTCCGTACAACCTTCTGACCAGAGCGCAACCCGTGACGAAGACAATTCTGTAATGGTCGCTACTGTATTAATATATAGATGTGGCGGGGTGAGCAGAGCTCCAATGAATTGCAAAACATCTATAAAATGCCTAAACTAACGGTAGTGGAATCAGAACAAGGACAGATTCAGCAACTGCACAGCCTATTAATTGCAGAGTTTTCAGATATACATTTAGCTAAACTGTTTCAGTCATGAAAGAGAAAGTTTGTGTTTGAGCGGCCATGCTGGTTGTGTCTTAAATGCTGGAGCAGACAGCCCCAAGTTCCAGTGCAGTACGTAACTCTGAGCCATGCTACATGCTATAGAGTCTCGGGGCTCACACACCAGTGTTACTACATGCTAAACATGACTAAAGAATGACAATAACTTTTTCTATTATATCAATGACACTTGCCATTATTATACATATGAACAATGCAACCAGAAAATAAACACGGATGATAAATTGTTATTGCTTCATTTCAACAGGAGTGTAGGAGACTACAGTAACATCAAAGAATATTTAGACAATTTCATAAAACCATTCAAAATAATCACAATATCAGAAGCATGGATTAATGATGACAAAGAAATGGACTTTGAAATAAAAGGTTATGAATTTAATTGTATAAACACAAAGAACAAGGGTGGAGGAGGAGTGGCTTTATATGAGGAAAATGATTTGAATTCAAATATAGTAGAAAATATGACAATTGCTATTGACAACCTATTAGAATATGAAACAATTGAAATCTGTAAGAAAAATGTGTTGATAAGCTGTATATATAGAGCAACAGGCTCAAATATTGACACATTTAAGGCCTGAGTGGAAGAAATGTTTTCAAGTCAATCAAAAATGTATTTTCATCTGTGGTGATTACAACATTGATTTGCTGAATCCAAATAACCACAAAGCAACAGATGAATTGATCAACTCTATGTAGAGTATTAGCTTGTATCCAGTGATTACCAGACCCAGCAAAATAACTTCCCACAGTGCCACATTAATTGACGACATCTTCACCAATGACATTGAAAACAATACATTGAGTGGACGATTGATCAACGACGTCAGCGATCACCTGCAGTACAGTGTACGACAGTAACTACATACCATCTTGGTAAGCGCTCCAATCATTGGGTCTCTGGCCCATTTAAATACTACTAAAAAATATATTTAATAGGTTTTATTAAAAGTTTTATTTTGAAAAATGTTGGGGGCTTTTACTTCAAAAGTCAACTAAACTGTAATCTAACTAATCCTTAAATATTATTAATGTGTGAACACAGCATATTCTCAAAATGTTTTGTTATTGTTCACTGAGTATTTCAGATGTTTGTAACTAATCCACTATGAACGGCAAGCTGGAGAGTGTATGATGGCACAATGCGGTGCATAAATGGAAGCTCTAGTGGACACGCCGCACCTGCTGCTGCCATTTACATTCCAAAACAGTGAAGCGGGAGAAAGAGGATAGCAAGTTTACCAAGCACAGTGCACACAGTGGTGTGGAGGGCAATTACTTCAAACTGGGTGAACTTGAGACAGGAGAATAAACATATATAGGTCTCGACTAAAGAAATGCTGTCAGCACATTTTTATTGAACTATTTGCGCCAGCTCAAATAGTACTTTCAAAGACCAAGGAGAAATTATAGCTTAGTTTGACTCTGCATTTGGTTTGAGGCATGGAAATATTTGGGAGATCTGTTGTAGTTAAAATCAAGCAAAAAATTAATTAAAAAAACCTGTCCCTCCAGGATTTTACCACCTTTTTTGTGATTGTTGCCGGCCAAAATGTCAAAAGGGGTTTTTCCAGAAAGTTGCGATAAAAGTTGCTGTTTTTTTAGGGGTTTGTTGTGGTGAAATTCAATTATATCATTTGATTTTATTATGCTGTAAAGTGTCTTTCAGTGTTTTAATAAGTGCTACAAAAATACATTTGTATTTTTATTTATATCGCGCCAAATACAAAAGTCATTTCAAGACAGTTTTAAAGAAAAATGTAAATATTCCACATGTTCAAGCACAAGTGGCTGTGGAAAGGAAAAACTCCTTTTAAATAGGAAGACGCCTGTAGAACCAGGCTCAAAGGAGGCTGAACAAGTGAAATCTATTGATGAATAGTTTTGCTTTCTCCACTTTTTCCACAGAAATTCAGTACCGTTTTGGAAAATAAAAATGTATATTCAGAATTAATGAAATACTTTGACTAAAGAACAAAAACACTGAAAATAGTTTTCTACCATACCCTACATTGACAAATCAGAGATGATCAGGACTACAAATATGTCATAAAATAGGCTATATTTATCCCAAAAGAGATGCAACTGTTGGCATTCCAAAAGGATGATAAAGAGGAGAATGAAATTACATTGAAGGACATTTATCTCATCAATTTAAGACTTTCATCTCAGACCTCACAAAAATTCACAGTTCAAAGGTTGAAGTGCACATAATCTCACATAAAACATCAAATAAAAACATAAATGCACATTCCACTGTCTCGCTGGAAACACATCACACATACACCGTACACACCCCACCCCACGAGTCCCTGCTGATCTCCAGAAACGCACGTCTATCACAGTACTAAACAAGTGGGTTGTCCTTATTCAGTACTGTGATAGACGTGCGTTTGCGATACAAAATAAAAAGAATTAAAGCTGCAAGCAGCCTTGATCAGAACCTCGCACTCTGGCCCATTAGGGTCGGCCCAATCATGGCCTCTGGTCCTTTTAAATATTGATAAAATATTAATTTTAAATGTTGCGGTGTGTTAGTGCGCTCTTCACACAAACTGCCAAACATTTTTTTACCTACAAGTAACAATAAAGTCACCTTCATCCTTGTAAAAGGACTTTCCTTTTGAAGAGTCTGAGAAGGGCTTTTATTTTGAAAGCCAAATAAACTCTAATCTAGCCAATCCCTAAATATACATTTTAGAGGTTTTTTAAGTAATTTTAAATAAACAGGGACTTTTATTTGGAAAATATTAAGGACTTTTATTTTTGAAAGGCAGATCACCCCTGGCCTAGCTAACAATATAACATCTATTTTTAAGATTTTTTTTTCTATTTTACGAAACAAGAACTTTTATTTGGGAAAAAGAAAGGGGGGCTTGTTCAACCTTTCATATCAACTAAATTGTACTGTTTTTTGTCACGATGGCAAGGCCACATAACCCAAATAATTTCTAGTGCAGAATTCAAGTGTGCATATCGATACTGGGGTCACCCAACTGCGAACATATACTGAGTTAAAACATGAATCCGCTTCGGATTTACATTAGCTGAATGTGCGATGACAAAGGAAACGACAGTATCGTCGCGTCTCAACTGCGGTCACGCCGCCTCTCGTTTATGTTTGGTGAAGTGAGTCGCTCCGAGATTGTTATGGTTGCTGTACTGTGAACTTTACGTTAACGTCTTGGAGCGGACTCAAGCTTCCAGTTTTCAAAATAAAAGGCATTTTGAAATGATCTGGTTAAGACTTTGTTTTTCAAATATGGACTGATTAGAACAGTGGTCAATAACCCATGGCTCTTTAGTTCTTCTGCAGTACATCCCACAGCGGGGCGGGATGGAACGGTGCGGTAAAGCAAAACGTGTCCAGAGCCAAATGTGTAGCTGGTCCCACCACAGAGTGCAGTAAAATGTAGGTGGGGTTGTGAATAACACGTAACGATGCAGGCATGAAACATCATCATGCAACAATAGTGGTGTGGAGAATAGGAAGCTGCGGCCGCAGCTCCATAGCCGTGAGCTTTCTTTATCTGTGACACAGCGGAAAACTTTCTCATTGTGAACAGCAGCGTCCATCACCCGCTGGATCTCCTCTCCTGCTACTGAAAGGAGCGTCTGAATCTCATCAGAACACTTCGGTACTGTGGAGCTCCACATAACCAGTCAAAAAAACAACCAGTGTGTGCAAATCGGCGTATGTGAACCGTAACGGGAGGGTTTACGGCAGATGAGATATTTTTTTATCGCGGACTTCTTGAGAGTGACCATTGTCACAACCAATCAGCAGTGGAGGAACGATGCTTCCTGCTCACTGCTGCAGACAGTGGCAATTATTCACTTAATGTTAAATGGCCAGGATGTACACAACAACTAAATGACATGGAAAGCCACAACGCTCACACTCAGGGTCCTAACAACTCCTGCATACATGCGTTGATATAATAATATAAATGTGGGGGGAGGGCTCTTTGAGTGTTGAAGTTTGCCAACCCCTGGATTAGATATGTGTGTAGATATGTGGGAGACAGGGGTGGGAATTGAAAACCGGTTCCGACTTAGAACCGGTTCCAATTGATCAATTCCATTGGGATTGTACACCTCAAATGTTATAGATTCTTCTAAACCATTAATTTCCCAGCAAGAAGTCAAGTCGGCATTGCGGTACATTGTATTACGTCACACACCTGTGACGCAGACCTCCTTCAACCACGAGAAACATGGAGAGGAAGAAGCGGTCTAAAGCGTGACTACATTTTACGAAACGAGATGACAACAATCCCATATGCAATCAGTGCAACGCTGTCATCTCATGTAAAGACGCAAATACTTCCAATATGCTGAAACATTTGTCGACTAGGCATGGAATTAACTTTCAGGAGTGTCAAGTGTTCGACCATCTCCGTGCCACTGCTAGCCAAACAAGCTCCACTGAGACGTCCATGGACAACGGTAACGTTCACGTTAAGTATATCCTGCCTTTGCCACACTGTCACGTAAAGCCAAGCCAAGTATAAATATTTTCCATTTTCATGCATTTTAGATAATGATGACACAGATAGCTCTCAGGGAGCGGCCCCCTCGACCCTGGCTTCGAGTCAAGGTAACCCTTTCATGCTTGCTGCTCAGGTAACGAGGTGGAATGAGGAGAGGATTGATGAATGTCACCGGGCAGTGACCAACTTTGTGGTGAAAGGTTTACATTCTTTCTCCACTGTAGAACCACTTTTTTTTGGTAGGTGGTAAAGACGTTCATATACAGTGCCTTGCGAAAGTATTCGGCCCCCTTGAACTTTTTGACCTTTTGCCACACTTCAGGCATCAAACATAAAGACATAAAACTGTAATTTTTTGTGAAGAATCAACATGTGGGACACAATCATGAAGTGGAATGAAATTTTTGGATATTTCAAACTTTTTCAGCAAATAAACTGAAAAATTGGGCGTGCAAAATTATTCAGCCCCTTTACTTTCAGTGCAGCAAACTCTCTCCAGAAGTTCAGTGAGGATCTCTGAATGATCCAATGTTGACCTAAATGACTAATGATGATAAATAGAATCCACCTGTGTGTAATCAAGTCTCCGTATAAAAGCACCTGCTCTGTGATTGTCTCAGAGGTCAGTTTAAAGTGCAGAGAGCATCCTGAAGAACAAGGAACACACCAGGCAGGTCCGAGATACTGTTGTGGAGAAGTTTAAAGCCGGATTTGGATACGAAAAAAATTCCCAAGCTTTAAACATCCCAAGGAGCACTGTGCAAGCGATAATATTGAAATGGAAGGAGTATCAGACCACTGCAAATCTACAAAGACCCGGCCGTCCCGCTAAACTTTCAGCTCATACAAGGAGAAAACTAATCAGAGATGCTGCCAAGAGGCCCCTGATCACTCTGGATGAACTGCAGAAATGTACAGCTGAGGTGGGAGACTCTGTCCATAGGACAACAATCAGTCGTATACTGCACAACTCGGCCTTTATGGAAGAGTGGCAAGAAGAAAGCCATTTCTTAAAGATATCCATAAAAAGTGTCGTTTAAAGTTTGCCACAAGCCACCTGGGAGACACACCAAACATGTGGAAGAAGGTGCTCTGGTCAGATGAAACCAAAATTTAACTTTTTGGCAACAATGCAAAACGTTATGTTTGGCGTAAAAGTAACACAGCTCATCACCCTGAACACACCATCCCCACTGTCAAACATGGTGGTGGCAGCATCATG
>OMNM01065006.1:21937-33180 GCA_900302745.1 Parablennius parvicornis | reverse complement strand
TTTTTTTTTTTTCCCCTGAAAAAAAAAAAAAACCCCCCCCCCCCCCCCCCCCCCCACACACAAACACACACACACACACAGTATATGTATCTGGGAAGAAATCGTGCGTGTGTGTGCGTGTACACGCAGTTTGGATCACTGTGATTTTCACATAGACTGAGACCCTGGGAAATATTCCCAGATTAGTGGGCGAGAGAAACTAAAATCACAATTTCTGGGGGTGTTATTTCAAAATGTGATCTGTCTCCCATACGTTTGTTGTCATAAAATCCTAAATAATTATCCCATTTACACAATTAAAACAATAAAATGGAGCTCAATCCATATCATGATATGTACTGAGGGTCAATTGGTCACAAACAATAATTTCAAAGTCTTTATCCAGGATTAGTGATGATGTGACTCCCTAGCAACGTTGGGGAACAATGGGCTTGCTGCCACTTGGTGGAGTCACATCATGTGACAACTGGACAATGGAACAATGGAAAATGGCTGTTGTAACCCAAAATATATTCCGTACAAACTTCTCACCCCGCGAGGATGCTCTCCACCCAAATAGAGAGCCAATGATGTATCCTTCTACCCCGTGCCTCACTTTCCCCGGAACGCAACCCCTGACCAAGAACATACTGGAACGGATGCTACCGTTTTAATATATAGATTACACAAACTGATGGGATTGAGTGTGCTTTAAAAACGGGCCCTAGACTCCTCCGAGGCTCCGCCCACACCGTCTTGATGCTCAATTCCAATTTTTTTGCAACCTGCCATGTGAACATGATCAGACTGGATGTTTTCGGGCTCCAGAGCTCTGAAGTTGACGTGAAGTCACACCGAGCACGCTATTTACACATGACACGCCGGTCGGCACCAGGGTTGCCAGATGTTACTCCGTGTTTCAGCCCAAACAACGAAAAAACTAGCCCAAATCCCAGCCAGTTTAGGAATCATGTTAAAACCCTAAAACTATTAGATGTGCAATAAAGAACACGACATAAACATAAATGTACAAAATAAACTAAGTTACAAGGTAAGAAAGTTTGGTTCCCCAATTGGGGGATACCGCCATATCTGGCAATGGTGGTCAACCTGTAGATGCATTTTCAAGCTGTTAAATATGAGCTGACAGAATCATGAACATGAAAAACATGAGGGAAAGGAGGAAAAAAGAGCACAGCTTTTAACATTCTGATGGAGCCGCTTCTTCCCGCCTTGATCTGTGATATCAGTCACACGTCGATGACGAAGGAGTCGCATTTAGAACAATAGCAATCAGAGATTTCTGATGTCCGCCAACGTTGACGTTGATACAGAAGAGAGGACATTTTAACCGCATTGTAACTCTAATTTTCATCTGGATTTGGTTTCCAAACTGTAATGGAGTTTTTCATAGCTTCATATCTGGTAAATATTTGGTGAAAATCTGTCACCATTTGAGACCCTAGAAATTAAAATCCAGATCCAGAATCAGATGCGGATCACTTCCAAAATGTAATCGATTCTTCTATAATCTAATATCTATCTGTGGTGAAAATTTGGTGAAAGTCCGTCAAGTAGTTTTGACGCAATTTGCTCAAGACCGTAAAAACTGAAATCTAGATCCAGAATCCAGATCTGGACCACTCCCAAAATTTAATGGAGTCATCTGGGGCCTAAGATCCATCTCTGGTGAAAATCTGTTATGTAGTTTTAACATAATACTGCTAACAGACAAACAGCCAGACAAATAAATAAACACAGGCAATTTATAGTAGCACATGTGAACGAGGCATGGGTCTGGTGTGAAAACATCACAATTGGAGCTTTCACATGGCCATAAAACAAATCAGATACGAGTCACTGTGAGCAAAAAAAAAACCTGAATTGGGTCACCTTTCCCTGCAGTGTGAACGAGGCCCTATTGACTCTTCATCTTGTTGTTCTTCTTCCTTGGTTTAGCTTACAACTACTGCTCCAACAACGGCGGCTGTTCTCACCTGTGCCTGCCGCGGCCTGGCGGCTTCAGCTGCCGTTGTCCAGACGCTGCAGATCCTCAGTGTGTGGAGAGAAACCTGTGAGAGCTGCAGTCAGCCGGGACACATCCAACTCTTCTTCTTAATCCAACAATTGTAAAATCTTCTGTTACTGCCTATTTGTCAAACCTCAGGTGAGATCCATTTTTTCTCTGACAAGATTTATTTTATTGGTGTGTTTTAATGGAAATCCTGCTTCTGGGCCTGAATGAGGAGAAAGCTAAAGAAATGCTGACACTTTGGGAGCATGTAACTTGATCCAAATGAGTACTGTTTGAAAGGATCCCAAACAGCAAAGAATAGCTTACAGTACTTTTATTTTTAGCTCTCTAACAGTAATCAGACATGATTTTGATGATTGAGAGTTTAACATTTTAAACACTGCGGACGGATTCTGTCAATGTTTTGACGGCATATTTTAAACATTTATATTTGAAACTGAAGGTCTGACGAGTTCAACTGACAAGAGGTACATAAAGGTAGCTGTAACTTCATGTCATCACAGGAGTGCATGAATAATAAATATGTTGAACTTGAAAAAAGGCTCAATTGTCATATAATCATTCACTAGATACTTTTTTTGGTTTGGTGATAGATCCTGGTGTTCCACACAAGACTAATCTTCTATATTTACTGTTATTCTTTTCTTCTCTAAACTGAAAATAATGTGATGTGAAGGCAATACTCAGATATTTTAACAGTGCGATTAGGAGTTTGTTAGCCCTTCAGATGATGATGGCGATGGGTCTTGTGATGCAGGTTTGTGCAGTTCATTCAGACTGCAGATGTTTATTTTCATTCCTACTCATTGTGATCAGCTTCAGGCTCTGATGTTTCTGAGGCTTGTGGATCAACTGGTAGAATTAAATAGAAATGGTTCCGTAAACATACTTGTCAAAATGATTTTAAAATGTCCCATGATGCAACCCGATATCTGTTATAAATCAGAACAAATCAGCCTTTACAAAGAAATGGAACAATATTAAACCCTAACATGGAGATTTGGTTTGCATTAAAATTGAAAAAAATTATCAAATGTGCAAACGAGCAACAACAAAAAGGAAAAACTCTTTTTAACTTGAAGAAACCAGAATCAGGTGATGTCCATCTTCCTTATATCAGAGGTCTGGAACCTGCAGCTGCGGAGCATTATGTGTCTCCACAGCTCCTCTGTAGTGGCTCCACAGCTCCTCTGTAGTGGCTCCACAGCTCCTCTGTAGTGTCTTCTCTATAGTGGCTCCACAGCCCGTCTGTAGTGGCTCCATGGCTCCTCTGTAGTGGCTCCAGTAAAATCTGAATCTCCACCCTCAATGGCATGTTGACTTTCCAAAGGCTCCTTCGTCATGTAACCAGAATTGAATCTAAATAAACACTATCAGCATAATGGAAAAAAGAGATTTTCAATCATTTACTTTCACTGAACTGGTTTCTAGATAGTGCTTTACCTTGGCTTTGAGACGTGCACACAAACAAAAAAAGAAAACTAAAATTGCTCAAAACTTCTGGAATCGATGAAATGGCTAGAATGGCTAAATGTAGGTAAAATCACAAGCATGAAATGCCACTTCTCTGTGACTGAGCCAAAGCTCAACATCTGCCCGAGGAAACTGGACTCTTCATTCCAGAGAATGAAAAAAAAAAAACTGTTCTACATCAACAACTCTGGAAAACCTTGGAGCATGTGAAAGATCGACCACAACAATGTGAGGATAACACAATGCAATGATGAAATGTTATAGTCGAAATCAGGTTATGCAGTTCAGATGAGTCTCTAGTACAGCCACACACTGGGGGCTTGGAGTGACACACTCACATCGAAGCATTGTGTTCTCAAGTCGTGTGTCAAGTTGTTGTTGGTTTTGTGTCTATGAACAATAACTCATTTGCAAAACATGGAGCTTTTCAAGCCTGTGCAGCTTCAATAAAACAGTTTTGGCATACATCCACCTTCAGCGTCATGAATGTTCAGTATAAGGAATGCATGATTTCCCAGCGTTTTCACTGAGAGACGTTGGCCTGATGAAGCCTGGCAGCTGGACATGTCTGTGTCCTGGAACAGCGCCAGATTTTACAAAAACAATATACTCAATACATGCTGAGAAACTTGTCAAACCTCATTTGCTGATCATCTCCTTCTGCGAGGATTGCACATAATTTATGTTTTCTCATAAATAACTACGGCTTTTCTTTTAGTTTTAGATGACATTTTTTTCATGTCATAAAAGTCGTCAATGGAAACTCGTTCAACTGTTTTGTGCTCAAAAGGAAATGAACCCAATGAGCTGATAGAAAGTGCTCATCTGTACTGTCGCACTGGGATAATCAGCTGTCAGCAGATTTATGGAGTCCTGTTTGTTCAGTTGCATTTAATCTCTGCAGAATTTAAAGTTTAATACTCTCACTGGGATCGAGCAGTTCCATGAGATCTACATACCAGTAATGATCCATTTCCACCTCCCAAATATGTGAACTGGTCTTACATAAAGCTCAGCACGCAACGTTTGAAAATAATAAAATAACTACTCCATGTGACCAATGTGATGAGTTTTATTTATTTCTACTGACTGTTGACAGCTTGGACTGTGTCACAACAAAAAAACCCTACAAACAAAATTGAGCCAAGAGATCAGTGACAGCTTGCTGGCTTATTGTTAGCAAAGTAGCACTGATCGAGAAGTTTTCAAATTAAGTCAAAGTCAGTAATTGTAGTTTCACATGCAATAACATAAGCTCCAAACTGAAAATTGAGACAATGTCTGCACATTTTCATTGATATTTGCATTGCATTTCAGAAAAAAACATTTTTGGAATTTGTGTTCAAATTCTTCTACTTCATCAGATTTTGTAAAAAAAAGATTTGTGTGATTAACAGTAAACATTTCACCCGTTGACCTGATATACAAGGACTGTATGTGGCCCTTGAACTGGGAACGACTCCGTAACTTAAAGAAACGAGGTACACATACAAACACTATATCAATGAAATTTGTTGATTTGGAAATTTGATCTATGACACTGACTGCATGAAATTGTTGATTTAACAGGTTCTTGTCTTTAAGTTGGTGGGTTTTATGTTTTAATGATGTGAGATATAGAGAAACCAGCATGTTCATGTTTTTTGCATTCCAAAGTTCCGATTGTTCCTTTGAACATATCACCTTGTTCAAATATACACAGTATGTAAACTCTGCCCTCCGGTTCTCGAAAAAATAGGAAAAAAATCCCAAAAAGAAAGAACACACCAATGGACTGTGGGGAAGCTTCTGGAGAGGGTCATCACCAACGGACCAGGACCAGGTCTCCGTCTTCAATGGAGTAAAACTGCAGTGTCCTCAAGTCCCCGTCAAGCGCGATCTCCGTCCCCACCTTGTGGAAGGAGGAGGATATGGCAAGGTTTGAAAGCAGACGTCAACAAACATGGGAAAGTTTGAGACCTTTTTATCAGTAACACAATTATAGAGGGAGGTCAAACTTAACTGTGCCAAACTGGTACAAATGTCTTGTGTTTGTAATATTTTTGATCATTGATGGATGAGTTTGATCATTTCTAAACTACAAATATTCAAAACAGCAAGTGGGCAGAAAACAGCTGAAAATTCAAAATGGCTAAAGACGGTTAAAAACAGCTGAATTATGTAAAATGACCAAAAACGGTTTGAAGACGTTAAAAATAACTCAAAACAACTCAAAACTACAGAAATGGCGAGAACAGCTAGAATTGCTTACAAAAAGAAAAGAAAAGAAAAACAAGATAAAAAACATGGAGGGTGGGGGGTCTCAGAGTCCACAACCATATTATGATGATAAGACCATATTAGTTTGTAGTAGTCTGTTACTGGGGACTAATCTTTTGCAGCCGTGACACAGATATCTGGGAAGTTGCAGTGTACGGGACAATGTTGTTAACAAGATATTAAAAACTAAACATCTGAGAAGTTCTGCAGAGTTTCATTGTCTGTATCCAGTTTCCGCTATTTAGCAAAAAAGTTTCCAACAGCTGTATAATTCCATCTGCTTTCATTATATTTATCTTTAAAATTCACGTCTTTGGTCTAAAAACTCTGTCGTGAGCCTTTTGGAAGACGTATCGTCGCTGTATATCAGAGTCAGAACTGTTCCAGACGTGACAACTAAACTGTCCAACCAGAATCAGGGTCTGGACATCCGATTTTTGAGCCACACCTGACAAGAACTCCACACACTGAGCACATTTTCAATCAAAGAAGCTTCTTTCTGAGATCTGTGATGAGATAAGACCTTGTTTTGGAGCTCTTACTTTGGGACTGGAGTAGGAGAGCCTCAAATCTGCAGCAGGAACCTTCAGCATCCTGTACAGGAGGCCCTTCACTTTCTGAACCACCATAGAGGCTACAGGGCAAAACCAGCAGAGTTAAACAATCAAACCAACTGCATTGTGCATGTGCAAAAAGAGATGATGACATCTGAAAGAAGTGTCAGACAGCAAACTTCCATCTAAACCAGACACACCAAAACAAGTTTTCACCTGGAAGTTTCTTCTCTATCGGCTTGCGGTCGTCATCAGGAAACACAAATGTAATCTCTGTGGATCCGAGGTGAAAAAATGTTTATTTGCTGGAGCCAAAGTTACATTTTCGCAAACAACCAAGCAGAGGCCAGATAGGAAAAGAAGCGTGACTAACTTAACAGCCGATTTTTCAAGGGAAGCAGCTCTGGCCTCTTCAGCTCGCCTTCCTCTGGAGCTCCATACTCTAAAAAACACAAAGGCAGCAGATCGCCCACACATGAAACATCCCTGCAAGTCTGTTTGTGACCTGATGGTCATCTATTTATCTATTACACACAACAGTCCATTAAAGGAAGGTGACTCATCTGTGTTTCGTCTATTCGTGTCACCAAGTAACTAAATTCATTCCAGCATGCAAATACAGATTCAGGATTAAGTTTTTCTGTCAGTCTTACTATTGATGAGGATTTGGTATCGAGGGTGTTCACGGTTAAACTGGGCATTTGACTGACTGCAGCTTTTCGTCTTCAGCCACTCTTCCCCAAACATCTTGATGTAGTCGAGCTCCGCCCCCCGCCGCTCCTCAGGAAGGAGCTGAAAGAAAGTAGACTAATGCATCTCTTGAGGTCGACAACTTACGAGGCAACGGCAGCATTTCCTCTGCACTCAGTATCACTGAGAGGTCAGAGAGCAGACTTGGGATTGAGAGTTTGCAAATTGGAATCCCACAGCTGGAGGCTCATCGCTGACTTTGAACCCCATCAGCTCCCTGCAACATCCCAATATGGCTGCACCACATCCGAGAAGTAGGATGTGACAATGTTGACAAAATAAAACCTTATTTCTCTCAGGGGATTAATACAGTAGGATTTTTTTTTTTTTTTTTTTTATGTGAAAGAAAATGTTAGGTCAGCCTTTGTTGTCTGAATCCTTTTTAGTCTGAACAATGAAATGTTCAGTTGACAGTTTGCATATTCTCACCATGTGTTTCCACTCAAAATCTAAGGGCTCAACCACATGAGGACAAACCATGTTTTTTCTGCTCAAAACTGCTGAAAAACATTTTTTTTTATTTATGGAGTGGTTTCCGTTTAATAAGACCTCGAAGTTATTAAAAGCCCAAGCCTTCTGCGTGCCTCCTCTCATTAAAAACCCACATTTCACCCCCTAATCACTCTCAAAAAATCACTCAATTTACCATGCTCATCAGGATGGGTGAATTATTTCAGAAAATGTAAAAATTAACCCCCACAGTGCCAAATGTGCTCTGTAGCACCACCTAGAAATACTAAAATGGCCACCATGCCCCGTAGGAATGTTGTACAGAGATCAAACCAAAACTCATTTGTTCGTCTCGTCGAGACCTACAAATCACTTACCGATAACCTTTGATCTAAATCCAACAGGAAGTGCGCAATTGGCCTCCACCACGGCCCATAGGAATGTAGCAGGGTGTAGTTTTCTATCATTTTAGTTTGTGTGTGACTATGTAGTAAAATCACATATCTATTATTATTAAGATTTATGTGTTGTCATATTTATTGTATTTATTCCATTTAGTGTAGAACTTAAATGTTTTAACAATTCAAAAACTCTGCAGTAATCATGTATCTAGTCTGGACAGTAGAGCTTCATAGAATCATGCCTGTTGCAGCTGCTGCTGTTCAGTCCAACCTCTGCATCTTTTTGAAATTTGTCTTTTCTCCCTCATGTGTTAATACATGGTTGAAAGTGTTTACTGACCCCATTTTAACTGGAAAATTTCTTTTGAAAATAGCAGTGTTGGATTACCAACTCCTGACCAACGCTGCTTGTATTTTATTAGTATTTCAGTGGGCCAAAGACCATGATATGGGCAGAAGCAATGATTGGGCCGACTCTGTTGGGCCAGAGGCCAGAGGCCAAGGCCCCGACCAATGCTGCTTGCAGCTTTAATTTTAGTTTGTTATATAGTGTTAGTCATGTCGTTTTATCCACACACAGGCAGAGTGAGATGACATGAGGCCCACCTGACAGCGGTTCAGGATCATCAGCCGTCCCAGCTTCGCCATCAGCATCTGCTCGGCTGTTCGGGCGTTCCTGTCACTGCTCTGCAAATGGTTACGACGACACGAGAGCTCCAGCAAACTGGGAAGTTTGGCAAGCTCATCGATCACACACCACTGAGAGACAGAGACCGACAATGAGGGTTCATAATCACTTAAATAACCTTTCTTTATAATTGTCATGCTCACTTTGACCTTCAATTGCTCATCTTCATCACACACTGAGCTACTGACATGAGACTGGAGGAGCGGAGACTACAGTTAATGTATCTAATAAAGTCACACACACACACACACACACACCTCAGAGATGTTGTTGTCATCCATAACAAGAGTCTTCAGCTCTGGAAACATGGCTGTTTGACATCCTGCAGGTTACACATCCAAATTAGTTTTTGTTTGTAGAAAATGTTGTTGTATCACTTCTTGTATCAAATCTGAAGATTTGTTTTGTTTTTTACTTACCAGGAGCAGCATCGTCAAATCGGATGACAGACAGTCCGGTCTGAGACACATTCAGCTCCTCCAGTCTGTAAAGTTACAAAAGCTCAATAGTAATCCTTCACCTGGTGACAGCTTTATTAAAAACTCTTTACAGCTAAAAACTAAAAAGGAAAAGTAGATTTACGCTGTTGCAGAGGATTTAAAAGGGTTCATACATATGTTTTTTTCATCTATCTGTCTTCTATGACTTTTTCCATAACTTTTCACCAACTTTCAATGACCAAAACACAGCTTCACTGTTCAAAACTATTTACCCGGCATTTCCATCTGCTCATTTTTGACAAAATCATGAAAAATTGGAAAATTTCTAATGTCCAGCAGAATAATGAATCACAAAAAATAATACTGTGTTTTTACACTTTTCAGCTTATTTTTTCTTAAATAGGAGGAGCAGATATGCATCACTCAATGTGAAATAAAGTAAAACTCTTCCCCAGCAAATTCGCTATGAATAGGGGTGGGACGAGACACAAATTCCACGAGACAAGACATCTCGCGGGATTGAGCTCACGAGATCGAGAAAAGACCAGATTTTAAATAAATTTGTAATAATACACAAAAACTAATGTAGCAAAGCCGATGCTTAAAGCTACTACAGTGGTCCATCATTTATTGCGGGGGTTACAATCTAAAAATAACGCAATAAGCGAAATCCGCGAAGGAGTGAGTATTATTTTTGCAATCATTATACATGTTTTAAGGCTGTAAAACCCCTCACTACACACATTATACACTTTGCTCAGAGAGGAATCAACATTTTCTCACATTTCTCTCGTTTAAACAAAGGTCACACCTTCGTATGCGTCATCCTCTCAACCTCTCAGGAGCATTCACGTCTCGGACACATAGCTGCGCAGCCCACACTCTCCCCCTGGTTCTTTCACACTTGCTGCCTTTTTTTCCTCACTTTAAACATCCGGACCTCTGTGTTTTCGTCCTCCATGCGCGCTGCCCTCAGCCCGGGGAGGGATGAGGTATCTCAGACACAGAGCTGAACGGACCCCACCCCCGAAGCTATTAAGCTCCAGAGTTTCACCCCTCAAAAGTAAGCAAGCAAAGATGCACTGAAAAAATCCGCGGAACAGCTATATAGCAAGGGACTACTGTACTGAAGGCTAACTGAAGGCTGAGTGACTGACACGCTCCTCTTGCACAACTTGCTTTGGTTTGAATGATTGATGTCCAACTTAATGAATGGTAAAACATTTTTTCCTTTTTTTTCTCACTCATTAGAGTTCAAAACAAAATCAAAATCGTCCATAAAACAAATAATCAGAGTTCCAAAAGTAGTAATCGAAAAACTACCAGTTGTGTGTCGGCGGTGGAAACTGTACTACACTCCGTCAAGAAACTACACCTGGCTACAAGAGGTTCCTACTTATTTATGGACACACCCAAATAATGTTTGACAGTGCAATTATACCCCCTTGTGGACAAATTGAACTACTACATCCATACAGCGCACTGTGCCTCCTAACAGTAATTATTACACTGAATGCAACAAAGTAAAAAAAAACAAACTACGGTATTGTTTAACGCAAGTACGAGAAATCTTGCGACATTTTGATATCACGAGATATCGTACCACGAGATCTCGTCCCATCACTAGTTATGAACCTAAGTAGCTTCATTGGATGTATTTGATACAGCAGCATTCATAAACAACAATTGGAACTGTGGTGCTAGCAGCAACAGTGTTCATGCTTTTCCCCTTTATGTGGCCTCCAAGCGCAGTTCGTCCATTTTGGAAATATCACATTTTACAGCATGACTTGCACTGAAGCACCTCTTGTTATCTTTTGACAGCCATAACTGGTACTTACTTGGCACGGCCCAGCTAATTTTAGACCTGCTCCCAGGGTTAGTGTACCTATGCTCCTGGTGTTATGGCAAACTGTACACGTCCAAACTGGGTCCAATGTTAACTACTACGCATGTGCTAAATTTGCTGTGGTGCAGTTTGGCACACATTACACACATACAGTCTTGGTCAAAATTGGGTCTGCAGATATTAGTGAATATAAGATCTAATACAATACTGAGTAAATATTTTTGTCACATTTACTCACTGTTATCCTGTTTTTAATTCACTGTTTGTTTTATTTTTAATTTTAACTGTGAAGCACTTTGGTCAACCTTATCTGTTGTGTTCAAATGTGCCATAAAAATAGAGTTGGATTGGATTTGATATTTACT
>OMNM01065006.1:0-21910 GCA_900302745.1 Parablennius parvicornis | reverse complement strand
TGTGTGTGTGTGTGTGTGTGTGTGTGTGTGTGTGTGTGTGTGTGTGTGTGTGTGTGTGTGTGTGTGTGTCTGTATTTTAATACTGTCAAAAATAACTTGTTTGTCAAGAAACTCTTAAGGTCGAGAGTTGAAAAGCTTCTCTAGAAATTTTGAAAATTGTGGCAATGAAGATAATTTGTCTGTATTTTGTAAAACAGTGCTTGTTGGCATTTTTGAGAGTGGAATTACTTTTGCCATTTTTATTTTATTTGGAAAACAACCAGACTGGAACAATAAGTTGCTGATATATATTAGAGGCTTCATGATATTTGTTATAACTTTTTTAACCAATGTCATATGGATATCATGGCAATCAGTAGAAAGTATACTTTTCACTTGAGCACAATGTTTAACACTTCCTTTTCATTTGTGGCCGAGAGGAAAAAGGACAAGGGATTTTGTTTAATCGTTGTATTGCATTCATCACCTCTATGGTCTAGAATTTCAGGGCCAACATTTACAAAAAAAAATTATTAAAATCATTACTATATTACTACATACAACAATTTTCATCATTTTCATCAATAAAGTATTCAGGGTACGTTGACTTTAAAGATCTTTGTTTAATCAAGGCTATTCAGTGCATCCCGAGTTTCTTTTATATTGTTTTTGACATTTTTTTAATATAACAATATAACTGTATGCTGGTTTTTATAATATCTGTCAATTTAATTCTGTTACTCATATCTTTGTTCCACTTTTTTGGTTTTTTCTTTGAAGAACAATTTCTAGAGATTATTTGTCTTTTTACAGGCACTCATTATTTCCTTCATCAGCAAACAGTTATTTTTAATGTTTTTTCTTTATGCAATATTACCTCATCGGACAGTGTTTATTATGCAGAAATGTAAATGTATCCATAAACTGACTGGAAGCACTGTCCACATTTGGTTCTCTGTAAACTGAAGTCCAAGCCTGAAGTGCTAAGCTGTTGTTCGGGGCACTGATACTATCCTCAGTTAATGTTCGTTTAGAAAAGATTGTAATGGTATCTTTCATTTTCTTGAGATCACAGTCATATAGAGGAAAAACAGGTAAGCGTGCTCGCCATGGAACCATTGGCTATTTGGGTTCTTAACGAAGATAGATTTAGGGGCATTATTCGCAGAGGACTAACACACAAGCTGTCGCTGTATGTAGATGACCTTCTGCATTATATTTCAGACCCCATTACCTGTCTCCTTGTAATTCTTAACATCTTAGAAATGTTTAAGAAGATCTCGGGTTACAAGTATAATCTCCAAAAAAGTGAATATCTTCCCATTAACAGTCCAGCCAATTCTCTTCCACGGGACACTTTTCACTTTAAGAAAGTCTCAGAGGGTTTCAGATACTTGGGAATTTTCATACGCACTTCCTTTAAGGAACTGACTGCTACAAACTTTGATCCAGTGATTGAGCGCCGTCAAGAAGATTTGTATAGATTAGCCATCTTGCACCTTTCTCTGATGGGATGCGTCAACCTGATTAAAATGGTCATGCCATCACGGCTCCTATATATTTTTCAACAATTACCAATATTTATACGAAAACCTATTTTTCTCACTCTTGACAAACTCATGAAGACATTCATGAGGCACAATGAAAGAGCTCGGATTAGGAAGGAGATTCTCCACCTCCCCATGGCACTGACAAACTTTCATCATTATTACTGCGCATGTAGTATCAATAAACTTTTATTTTGGAACTATACATCTGTACAAAGTGAGTTACCACAATGGGCACAAATGGAGATATCCCCGTCCATCCTTTCACTGTGGTCAGTGATGTACTCCCAGCTACCCCCTTCCACTCAAGGTTTCCACAAACCAAATTGTGATCAACTACCTAAAAATCTGGAGCCAGTTCAGGAAACACTTTTGCTAACAGGGATCTTCCACTCTCACTCCAGTCTATGGCAATTATAACTTCCTCTCTTCCTACTTTGACCCAACATTTCAAGATTGGCATGAGAAGGGCCTGATTTCCATCAGTAGTCCATAGATCGACGGGTTTTTTTTCTCAATTCTCAGATTTAGCAGTCAAATTTTGGCTCCCAAACTCCAACAGGTGTTGCTATTTCCAGATTAGGCATTTTGTTCAAAAAACTTACCCTCAATTCCCTAACCAACCAGCAAATTCTAGTATAGACTTCTTTCTACCTTTGAAGAAAGACAATAAGAAATTAATCTCTATCATATATAATAAGATATCCACAGTGAATCCGACTTGGCTAGGCAACCTTCAAGCTGTGTGGAACCAGGACCTCGGGACTGATCTTTCTGATGATTCTGCTTACTCCAGTGCAAAATCCTGCACAGGAGCCACTGACTACACCAAGGCAAAACTGGCAAAAATGTACCCTGACAGATCCAACTCCTGCAACAGATGCAAACGATCACCAGCAGACCACATACACATGCTCTGGTCCTGCCCTAACCTGTCTGTGTTCTGGTGAGAGATTTTTAACACACTTGGGAACATCTTGGGCAGCAGGATCGACTCAGACCCTCTCACAGCCCTTCTCGGGAGTCCCGCGAAACAGAGACATGCCAAATGCATCAAAACAAGTTTTAGCCTTCACGACCTTACTTGACAGAAGACTCATCCTCCTCAAATGGATCCATTCTCTCCCTCCTACACATAACAGATTGCTATATGAAATCTTAAATTGCATCATGCTTGAGAGTATCAGAGTCTCCCTTGGGGGGGGTTCCTTAAAAACCTTCTACAAAATTTGGCAAACTTTTATTGATCACATCTACTCACTCAGCATTGATACAGAATCTGACAACTACTATGAGCAGACCCCCAACCCCCTCCCCTGTATGAATGAGTATACATGTGATGTTTGTCTTATAAATGGATTTGAATCTTTTTTTTTGTAATTTTTTCCCTCCTTTATTTTATTTCTTTTGTGTGTGCTTTTTTGTGTTTAGTTTTGTCTATTAATTACTTTTACTTACTCTCCAATCTTTTCACCTCTTTCTGTAACTAATCTTGTCTCGTTATCTTGTTTTGTATTTACTACTTTGTTATTTTTGTTTTATCATAGAAAAAAAAGAAAAAATTATCACAGACCATGACAACTGACCAGTAAAACTGTATAATTCCAAGTGTGAAATTTCAATAAACAGAATAAAAAAAATGTAAATTAAAAAAAAAAAAAACAGGTAAGTGGTCAGTAACATAACATCAATAGGCCACTGGTGATTTCATTTCCCATGTCATGAGTAAAGATGTCAATGATTGTGGCACTATGATATGTTATACGACTTGGCTTCGTAATTGTTGGATAAAGAGTGTACATTATATATACATACATTATATTGGTAAAGTCATCAATACGTTTCAGTTTAGTGAGATTTACAAGTCAATGTTAAAATCACTACAGATGAATAATGTTTTTTGGTTCACTGTGGAAAAAAAATGTGTCTATTCATTGAAAATGACTATATTAGAACGTGGTGTCCGATTTACGACATTTTTCTTTTTTTCGTTTTGAATCTCCACTGTTAAGACGTTCCATTATTCTGTCAAGTGCTAAGGTCACATTTGGTATGACTTTAAAATGTACAGATTTGTGAACGTATAAAGCAACCCCTGAACCCGATTTCGTTCAAACTGACCTGGGCAGAGCAGACAGACAGACCAGACTATCCTGCACTAAAGGATTCAGAGCCAGGTGGAGACTTTTCAGAGACTGCAGCACTCCCTTAGGCCTGTAACACATGAAACACAGTGGGGAAGCCGCCTGAGGGAACGATGCCAGTGAAAACAGGAGCCATGTAAGGACAGCCAGTGTTACCTCTGCAGCTCAGTGACCTTGTTTTCTGTTAGACACAGAGATTCCAACTGTGGCCACATGGAGGCGCAATCAAGGATCTGACAGAGTGCAGTAGAGAGCCAAAGGATTAGAAGTACTGCCCTTCAGAAGTAACATGCAAAAAATCAAAAATACACTAAATGGTGGGAATGTTCTCCGTTTGTTTTTTTAAATTTTTATTCTCCTTTGAGTTTTGTGCTTCTGATTTCTTTTCTGTTCTATCCAGGCTTGATGTAAAGTTGAAATAAAGTAAAATATGACTTCTTGTCAACACAATATACAGCAGCAGTACTCATCCAATTGAACAATGTGCTGACGTGCAAACAATAAATGAACTGAGCATAAAAACAGCATTCACCACAGTTCAGTTGGTAACCTGCTTGTGGAAATACAGAGCTTCTTTGAACATTATGAGATGTGTACCTGTGGCCAGGTGAGCTCACACTTGTTCAGGTGGAGGACTTTGAGATTGCGGAAAGCATGGCTGAGAGTGGAGGGATGCAAGGGCAGACCCAGTCTATTACAGCTGGAAAAAAAAAAAAAACATGTTATAAGATTGGAAGTTGACTCAGCAGGAACATGACACAGAAGGAGCAGTCACCTGAGGTTTAATTCTTCCAGCTGCTCCATCTGCAGGCTGAACACACTCACATCCTCCCAGCACGACAGCAAGGAGCCGCTCAGGTCCAAAAGCTGCACGTCTGACCGCTGCTGTTAAGGAACACAGCTAACAGCACAGCTAACAGCCTTCAAACCACCTAACCAACAGTAGAGGCCTGAAGCCTGAAGTCATTTTTAGCTGTTTAATTAGCTCCTTTGACAAAGATTTGTTATACGCTCATTACTCTCTATACTTCGTGTAAATTCAGTATTAAACATGTCAGTAAATATAGTTTTCAAGGTGCTATCGACATGAAATTTTCACCAGATGTTGGCAACAACCCATGTAATCGACACCTGCATAGATATCAAACCGTAGATGTCCAGAAATTAAGTTATGTGTAATAATGTGAAATGACAGAGGGAAAAGTATTGAACACATGAAGAAAGGGAGGTGCAAAATAGCATGCAAGCCAAGACTGAACCAGCGGTCAGCAAAGGGCAAAGAGCTCTCTCAAGACCTTTTCAACCTTATTGTTGCCAAACAAAATGATGGCACTGGTTACAGAAGGATTTCTACACTTCAGAATGTCCCAGTGAGATTTCTGACAGAAGAGTGAAAAAAATTATAAGAGTTATCCAAGAGGCAAGGCTTTCTGGAGAGTTTCAGAAAGACTCGAAATTAGTAGGTACAATTGTTTAAAAGACAATAAGTAATGCACGGAACCTTTAAAAATATACACTGCCATTCACCAGAATAAAGAAGATGAAATGAGGGTGGATATTTCAGGAAGACAATGATCCCAAAGACACAGCCAAGAAAACTCAAATCGGCATCAGAGAAAGAAAATAAAGTTGCTAGAATGGCCAAGTCACCTGACTGGAATCCAAGCGTATGGGAATCTATGGAAAGAAGTGAAGATCAGAGTTCATAGAAGAGGCCCATGGAAACTTCTAAGTTCGAAGGCCAAAATCACACCTGGGTCACCTCATGGGTTGTTATCAACATCTGGTGAAAATTTCATTATCACTTAGATTATGGTGACATGTTCAATACATATTGTACATGGTGTAATTTAGAGAACACTTGGATGAGCCACTGCAGAGAAGCTGTAGTATTTATACGTACTGCAGGTGCAGACTGCAGGTTTTCAACTACTTTAAGTTTGGGTTGGGAACTCTGGAGCCAGTTTCAGCTACATTGAGAAATAAAATCACACATGCTCATATCTATGGTTAGTTTAAGAGTCACCGATGTACCTAACAAACAGGATGACCGGAAGAAGGTGTGACACCCTGAAAACTCAAAGTGACACAGTGAGAACACGGAAACTCAACCAAACCCAAACAAGCAAATGTTTTTCCCGTTTTAATAACCTAGAGCTGGGACTAGTGACACACTGATCCACATTGATCCACTTCCAATCCCGATACCTGAACTTGGATATCTGCCGATAGCGACACTACTCCGATACCAAAACTCAGTTTGCTTTAATATTATTATCACTATTATTGTTGATTTTATAAGAGGCTGTAATAAACTCCTCTCTACAGTAAAGTATGAAATATAGGAATGTTTGCAGGTCTGCTCCCAAAAGACAACTTGAGGTTAGTATGAGGTATTAAACCAGTGACATCTAGCTGCAGAGTGGTACAACGGCTTTGCAAACAATGCAGGTTGCTGTGTTGCTTCGCTGTGTTTTCAGAGTAAAATATGTCCAAACAGCAACATGTCATGAAAAGTCTGATAGCCACAGTGAAGCTACGCTAACCTGCTGGCTGGCTGCAAACCGTGGAAAGGATTTCATGACTCATTATTCGGCATCTCATTGAAACCAGCCTCCATTCAGGAAATCCATTCCACAATATTCAGCCAGCGAGCAGAGCAGCCGCCAGTAGCACTAGTGAAGTAATTTCAGCAGACAGCAAACACAGACAAGGCTCATGAATCGGAAACCACTGCAGGTTGGATCAGAAATTTCTGATCCGTGAATTACGCTGGTATCAAAACCAGATACCGGTAATGGATCGGATCGGCCCCATCCCTATTTGGGACATAGCTGGGGTCCAAGTCTTCACATATTAAAACAGATGTTCCCGCAGGAGAACTGACACAGAACAAATATAAAACAGTGTCGAAGATGCGGAAAAGGATACTGGGTGTTGTTCTCCTTATTGCCCCATCAGGCCCCGGCCCATTCACCTCAAATCCGCCCAGCAATACTGAGGTAAGATTCTCAAAGCTGTCAGCGTGAGAGATAGAGACTCATTACTACTGAGTCAGCAGAACAATGTTGGTACGTCAGACTTTCATCTTCAAAATGATACAGAGTGGTGGATAGAATTGATTGATTGTTAATGATACAGAGCGGTGGATAGAACTGATTGATTATCAATTGTGACAAGATGTGTAACAATCAGTCTAATTGCGGAGTCAGCATATAAATAGAGCTGTGACAGACGTGTGTAATGCTGCACTGTGGATGCTCTGGTACACCCATGTGCTCAGGATGCACCGGTGCAGCAGACAGACGATCTCCTCATCACCCACCACGTCCACCTCTAGTGACTGAGGACACAACACAAAGTTCACTGAGACTTTTCACAAGTCCGTGTTTAAATATTTAATTTATGCATTTTTTAACCAGATAAAACTTTAAGGTAACGTTCTGGTCCCCGCTGTGGTTTCCTTCAAATCTGTCTCCTTCCCTCTCCGTCACACTGACTGCCAGCAGAATGGGGCTATTTTGTTGTCCAGCAGTGGGCTTGGTGTTCCCTGGCGTCCACGACAGTGCCATGTCACTCTTCTCTGACCTCCATGATGTCAGTCTCCTCTGACCTCCATGATGTCACTCTCCTCCACAATGTCAACCCTTTAACCTCCATCTTCAGATCAGACTCTTCTCCTCAACCTCTCAGATTTCTGAAGCTCTCTCACTATTTACAGTCACTTGTTTTTACTTTTATTAATGAATACATTACTGTGACATCAAGTAAGATCATTTCCTGACCTCCACCTCCTCCATGACTATTTCACTCTCCGTGAAATTTTGTGCCAGGATTTAGGTGTCACTTTGCATTGACCATTTATGGTAGAAAGTGGGCGTGTTGAGGAGGGATATGAACTGCACAACCGTCCAGGTGGACTGTGATCTATAAAAGGAAAGTGCGTGCAGGTGCGGATATGCACGGTTTTACCAATCCAAATATTTTCTGGCGCATGTAATTTTCCGCTTTTCAGCACTCGTACAATTTTAGTATCAATCCTACGCAATGTTTTTTTAAATGAGGCCCAGAGCATGTTAAGTCAACAGAGCAGCGTGCCTGATAGAAAGCGTTGGAGAGGCTATTGTTACCATTTTGTTTCAAAAGTAAAACGTTCCCATGCCAATTTGCTTTCCTTTCTCACTAACACATGCCAATAATACTGTTCTTCTCCCTCTCCTGCAGTTTGCGCTCTCTAACATGCAAATTCCTTCAAACCAATTTCCCAAAGCCTGGAAACAAGTCGGAAACATTCTCACTGTGATGCTAAAATGCAAGCCATGACACTACAATGAGGTGTTGGTTCAATCGAAGCTCAAACACCACGTGAGTAAATGAAACACAATATAAGAGTGAAAAATATATGTAAGAGAAGAAAATACACTGGACTACCTGCGCTCTTTGGTGTAGAAAGAGACATCGGTGTGCACCTTCTCAATACAGTAATGGTACACCTGCTGCAGTGCAGTCAGGTAGTCCACTCCATAACTCGTCTTCGCAGGTCGTATGAAGGAACCTCCTTTAGGGTGGCTACAAAAGAGAAAGAAAATTTTGTTGTAGTACCAGTATTTGGACACTTGGGGCACATTCACATTGCAGGGAAACACGACCCAATTGTGATTTTCTGGTCCATATTGGACCCGTTTTGTGACTGCTGTAGTTCAGATTTTTTTCACACCAGACCCAGGCCTCAACCACATGTGGTACCAAATCAGATGTATCTGAAGTCTTTCAGCAGGACGGCTGTCTGAACGATCCAATCGCAATTATGCAACTGCCGCGTCATTGACATGTGACTGAATTCACAAATAAGAGTCAGCCGAAGTGGCTCAGCCAAAATGTTAAAAGCTCTTTTGCTTCCCTCATTCTCCTACTCATTTCTTACTTTGTTTACTTTGTGTATTGAACACGTCGTAAGCACACAAATGCACTTATAATGGTATAAACATGATTCCAACAGAGGCTGACATTGAAGCTGGTTTCCATAGAGGTGGGAGGCTTTATGTTGTTTGAGCTGGAAACAGTGAGTAACATCTGGCAACCCAGGTGCTGACTGGCGTAGAATCCATATTTACTTCCGTTAACAGCGTGTTTGGCCTGACGTCACATCGTCTTCTGCGCAGGTGCTCTAGGGTCCTATCACGCTCACACGGCAGGCTGATGGAAGTCATATTTAAAATGTGTGAATCCCTACCAAGGCCTGTGTCCTACCACCTACCCGGGCCGGGGTCGGTTTCCTACCCGGGCCAGGGTCTGTATCCCTACCCCAGTTTGTGTGTTTGTCTTACCCTTTTCTCTCCACTATCCTCTCACCCCAACCGGATAGTAGAAAGCCGCCACCTCTGAGTCTGGTTCTGCAGGTTTCTCCACCTCTGAGTCTGGTTGTTTCTCCCCGATAAAAGCACCCAGAAATGACAGTGCTGTCTTTGGTGCTATATATATTTAATAGAACTGAAGACTTTATAAGTCCCTTTTTAGAAATGTCTTGACCAAATTGACCCATCAGTTGGCAGCAACACAGCTCAACCGGAGCAACTCTCCGGTTGAGCTGGTGGAGTCCAGGGGTCTTGCTCAGGAACCCACAGTACATATGTTTTGTACAGTGGGAGGGAATTTGGAGTACCCGCAGGAAACCCCCGCACATGGAGAGAACATGCAAACTCTACACAGAAAAGCCCAGGCTGGCATATGAACCAGGACCTCCTAGCAGTGAGGCCAGACCAATAACCACTGCACCAAGTTGACATTTATCTCAATTTGATTTTGTTACATAGCAAACACTTATTCAAAGAGATACTTCAAGCTGAAACATTTTAAATATTTGAAACCATTAAAATCTGCAGGCTGCCTTTCATTTCAGTTGATAAATATTTTTATAGTCCTCTCAAAATGAAAACAAACAATTCTTTTTTAATAAAAAGCTAAAATCGCATAAATGGTTAAGACAGCTCAAAAAAAAAAAAAAAACCCCAACAGAAATAAGCTATGAAAGAGGCAAAAGTGATTTAAAATGAAAAAGCAAAATAATCCACCAAAACTGAAAAAATTTAAAAACGTTGACAGATATCAGTGGAACTGAACTACCGTAATTTCTGGACTATTAAGGCTAATTCATACTCCATAAGAAGTTCAGTCAGAGCTTAGCTGGCCAAACAAAATTGTGTAATTTGCTTCGGCATGAACAAAATTGGTTCGGCAGTGCAGATGGTCCAGTCAGAACTCACGCTGCCGAAACCTCGGTAGTGACGTGTGCTATGCATGCGTGCAAGCGATCTAAACTGAGTTCCAGCTCACTAATGACTATCAGTCATTTTGTAATCATATCTATTATGCAACGTCGCAACTGTATGAGCCCCGCAGCTCGTTTACATGTGGGAAGTCGGGCTTTCTACACGTAAACGAGCACTGAAACGCAGCACTCACCACCAGTTCCTGCGGTAAAACAGGACAAACATCCTAGCTCGAACAAAAACTTTGTAATCCATTAAAGAAACAGTTCAGAGAAATGTATTTCTGAAAACACTGGAGGCCAGAAATAAGCTGTGCAGTTGAAAAGTTAAAATGCCGTTTCACAGATGAGTGCAAACAAACACTTTTTTCGGCAGCTGGCTGACGTCACTGCCGAGCTTCTTATGGCTTCTGGCTGAACTTTTCATGGAGTATGAATGGGTCTTTAGCCGTATTTGACTATAAGCCGCAGGTGTCCACATCATAATACGGCAGAAATTTCACTGCGGGAACAGGGGGATTGCTCATATTTTCATCAATTCCCGCAAATCTGTCTTTCATAGTGCTGGAAATTCCTGCATACAGCGCTGTGTTTTTCACATCCTCCGCCTGCAGCGGAGAAGCCCGCTGAGAGACAGACAGATGATTTCTCAGCCACGGAGTGCAACAGAGCAGTGCTACGCGATGCACCACGGCCGTCAGCTGCTCGAGTTCTGGACTATGGAAATCGCAAGCTCACTGTTACCTCAGCCACTTTATGACTCCGAACTGGAGTCAGGAGATCCGGCTTATTACTGAGCTTTATTAACTCAGCTGTGGCTCGAATCTGCTGGTAACAAGCTTGATACTCGGTTAACTCTGCTGGTAACAAGCTTGGTACTCAGGGTAACTCTGCTGTAGAGTTGAATGGAGGGGAAAGCGGGGAAAACATCCTCAGTTGATGAACACGAGTCCTTTTTTTCTTCTTCCAACACAGAACCTATACAGAACTCAGTGGGCAAACACACATCTGCCGCATCGCCCCAACTACAAGGACAACCACACTTCCCACAATGCATCTGACTCTTAAAGCAACAGGCCAAGCATGTAACGTCACGAAGAGCAGAAATATCATTTTCAGGGCAAGTTTTGGAGAAGTAGAAGCAGATGTGCTAAAAACACCATCTATCTGAAAGCAGAAGTAGAACCTTTGTGGGCTTTGGGGCGGTATGTCTCAGTTGGTAGAGCGGCTGTCTCCCAATCGGAAGGTTGCATATTCGATTCCCATCTCTCCTTGCCTACATGCCAAAGTGCCCTTGGGCATGACACTGAGCCCCGAACTGCCTGTATGCATGCAGTGTGAGAGTAAATGGTTGGTGCTGCCGATGGTGCAGTATAGCAGCCTTGCATCCGTCAGTCTGCCCCAGTGCAGCTGTGGCTACATACGAAACTTAGTACCATCGAGTATGGGGTGAATGAATAATGTAAAGCATCTTTGACTGCCCAGAAAAGCGCTATATAAAAGCAATGCATTACTATTATTATTATTATTATTATAAGCCACAGGGTTCAGAGCATTTGAAAAAAATCTCAGCTTATAGTCTGGAAATTATGGTAAATTTATGAATACAGTTTTGATAAATCTGAACTATGAATGCATGTTTATTGGCTTCATGGATGGATTGTATTTGGTATAAAGTTGTAAAAACAGCAGGTTAAATCCTGATGTACGCTAATGTAAAGTGTTAGATGATATTTAGATATGGTGAGCCTGCAGACAATGACAGAGCTGTACAGCTCCAAACTCTCACCTGCAGCTGAAATAATGAACTCCTTCATGGCTGCCGTCGTGTCTGCCTCTCTGTGGGTCATCCCACTCCACACCGAACCACACACCTACAAACATGCACAGCAGAGGCCGGGTCAGAACACACACGCACTTTACTTTTTTTTAATTTAAATTCAGTTTCAGATCTTGTTCTTTTGCAGACTCAGTGAATGAGTGCACAGAAGAAATGATCATAGCTGACGTGGTGGCTGTGCTTTTTGGTCTTATAATAATAATAATTCAGGCACTTAATTCACATCTGTACAAAAAGCCGAATTTAGATTATTGGAGCAGAGTTTTATAACAGTAATCTGACATCAATTTACAAATAGCTGGAAAGCCAGTCTCATGAAAGAAGCAATGTTTACATTACATGTTTACAGAGTATGTACCTGCACTTAAGTGTGTACCACCGCTGCTGATTTATCAAATATTTAACAAATTGCTCTGCCTCAACTCTGTAGAAACTTCAGTAACATGGGGGTTATATGGTGCTCCGGATGTTTCATATCTAGGTCAATTCACATACTATGTGAGTAAAGCTTAAAGTGAGAGAGAGCAGAGGACTCCATCTTATTTCTTCATAAACTAAAATTATATTTTTTTGATGTAAGGGATGCTCCTAGTAACATAACAAAATATTTTTTATTGTGTTCTATGGTGACATATTTCCTTACAATGTGATGACTTATATTATTATAATGAGAGACACGTTTGAATGAGGTAACGTGTGGACCTAAATTGATTTTAAAATTAGTCATGGTAAAACTATACACGCCGTGAAAATATGAGGAAGGATTAACAGCATCAAAATGTGGATACCACCAACTCTACTGTGTGATCCATCATCCCAAAATGGAAGGAGTATGGCACAACTACAAACCTACCAAGACATGGCCATCCACTCAAACTGACAGGCCAGGCAAGGAGAGCATTGATCAGAGGAGCAGCCTAGAGGGCCATGGTAAATCTGGAGGAGCTGATAAGATGCACAGCTCAGTGGGACAATCTGTCCAGAGCACAACTATTAGTCTACACTTCACAAATGAGACCTTTGTGGATGAGCAGCAAGAAGAAACTATTGTTGAAACAAAGCCAGAAGATGTCCCGTCCGCAGTTTGCCACAGGTACTCTGGTCATACAATACCAAAACTTTGAATTTTTTTACCTAAATGCAAAACCCTATGTGTGGCAGAAAACTAGTAGTCTGCATCTGAACACACCATCCCCATTGTGAAAAACAGTGGTGGTGGCAGCACAATGATGTGGGGATGGAAGATGGATGGAGCCAAGAACATGGCAATATTGGAGGAAAGCCTACTAAGAGTCTGCAAAAGACTTGATTCTGGGACGAAAACCAAGTTTTGGAGCTTCTAAAACGCTGCACCATGTGGATGATCAGTCAAAAATTATGCGTTTACATGAACTGGAATTCTCATATGGAAAGGCCCCAAACATGACAAGTACGGCTCTTGTTGGATCAATGTGAATAATAGTAACTACAAAGCAAATCTAAATACTGTATAGTATTTAGATTTACTTTGTAGTTACTATTTTGAGAAAACCATGTGTTTGCGGTAGGTGAGTGACCCTGACTCTTGGCTGAGTTCAAACGCCACAGATTTAAGATTCAAACTACTTAAATACTTTTACTAAAACAGACCAAAACTTGTCAGGGAAATAAAATGATTGTAGTATTTTTACTCATTATGGACCTCTGTCCCTCAAGATAAGAATCTCAAGCCACAAAAACAGTTTCTTCCTGTCTGCCACCATCCTCCTGATTTCATAAATTAAAAAATAATCAGTTCAGGGATATCGCCCAGATGACATCTGACTTCTTGGAGACTTTTGTCACTGTGCATGTACAAACAACCGCTCTTAATGCAGCAAAACTAACAATTTAGTTACCTCAACTTTTTAACCCTAGATATAATCTCTTAAACTTAACAAAGGGTATAAAAATGAGTGGGGGAGCTGGACCAAGTAAGAAGACAAAAACGTATCGCTTTCATACAGAATGGGAGGACTTTTTTTTCAAGATTACATTTTTGAAGTGCGCATGTCTCATTTGCCAGTCGACCATTGAAATACAGAAGAAGGGAACAGTGGAGCAGCATTTTCAGACTGTTCATAAGAAATAGGACACCGACTGTCCACCGAAAAGCGAGTTGAGAAAGAGAAAGGTGAAGGAACTAAATTGCCAGTTATCCAGACAGCTGTAATTTTTCTCACAGGGAACTTCAAATGCGAAAGCTGCCACAGAAGTCTAGTTCCGGGTGAGTCACCTCATCGTCAAGAACAAGAAGTCCTTCCAAGACGGAGAGATGGTAAAAAAAAGGCATTTGCTAAAGCAGCTGACTCGTTGTTCCGAGACATTAAAAACAAGGCAGAAATATTATCTTCGATCAAAGCGCTCCAGCTGTCAAGAAGTACAGTTACACGGCACAGTGAAGCCATGGTCGAGGATTTGACCCAGCAACTTTGGAAGGACATCACAGATTGTCAGTGTTTCTCACTGCAGTTGGACGAGTCTACAGATGTGAGTGACACAGCCCAGATGTGCATTTTCATTCGTATAGCATTTACTGATAAGACTGCAAAAGAGGAGCTATTATCAGTACTGCCCATTAAACGGAGGAGGTGAGGAGAGGACATATTTCAGTCGTTCAAAAACTTTATTAAGAAAACTCAGCTTTCAGAGTACAAATTGGTATCTATCACATTGGATGGAGCACCCACAATGGTTGGCCGCTTGAATGGATTTATTGCCAAGTGCAAGCAGGACGATGCTTTCCCAGACTTCCTGAATTACCACTGCATAATCTATCAACAAGCGTCATGTGCTAAAATGCTCAACATGAAGGAGATCATGGATGTGGCAGTGAAGATCACCTGTTCTATTCTCTTTAGATCTCTTCAAAGAAGGCTATTCTGCTCACATCTGGAGAAGGCCGAGTGCAACCATACTGAGTTGTTGCTGCACACTGACGTGAGTTGGCTTGGTCGAGGGAAATTCCTGAAAAGATTTCAAGAGCTCTGTCCGGAGATTAAAGAGTTTTTCTGTGTAGCTGGTAATTTAGAATACAAGCAAACACAATTACCGTGGCTGCTGGATTTGGTATTTTTACCGATCTGACAAACATGTTGAATGACCTTAATCTAGAGCTGTAAGGAAAAGACAAAACAGTGATCAATATGATCAGCTCAGTTAATGATCTCAAACAAAAGATGCGACATCTCTCCTCAAAGTTGCAGCGCCATGATTTGGCAAACTTCCAGAACCAGGCGTCAGAGCTGGAGATGCAGGAGAAGGCCTGGGTGCACCTTGACAGTGCCACTACACAGAGCCGACTGACAATTGTCTGTCAACAGTTTGACCAACTTTTTCAAGACTTTTCTTTGCTGGAGCCAGTCGCTACATTCATGTGCTATCTGTTTCGGGAAGATGCTGAGGTTGATACACTCGCGTCAGAAAATGCAGCGCTGTTTCACCTGAACTCTTCTGGAGTGGAGGAGAGATTTTGACACTTCAAGCTGACAATTAGCTAAAGTCCAGAGCTCATGGAAAGTTCTGGAATTTACTCACAGAGGAAAAGTACCCCAACATGAGGAAATGTGCCACCCGCTTGACTGCATTATTCAGCATTATTATTATTTATGTGAATCAGCCTTTCGCCACATGAAGATCATTAAGTCCCAGTACACTTCTACCTTGACTGATGAACATTTGGAAGTGTGCTTGACACTGGCTGTCAGCAGATACTGTCCGGACTATGCATACCTGGCTGATTTCATTCAATGCAAGTCATCAGAGTAAACTCAAGTAAAAACAACCAAAAAATGTACAAAGTTAATTGTGTTTTGTTGTGCAAAATGGGCTCATGCAATTATGCAAAGTACATCAACATACATTTTACATGTAAATAATTCTCAATATAGTTATAAATAAATATGTTTTGCATTTTTGTAGAAAGTCATTTTGACATGATCATTTTATAAGTAGCTCACATGCTGAAAAAGTGTGAGCACCCCTGCTATACTGGTATTTCTATTTTATGTCTAAAATAACTTGTGGAAGGCAATGGTGGAATGTATATAGTTCTTTGTTTTGCTGTTAGTGACTGTGAAATCTTCACTGACTAATTTGTTTGTAAAATTGTCTCACGTAACCACTATTCAAAAAAAAAGGTCATAAAAAATATTGACGTTTGAACATGCATATTACTGAACAGACAACAAAAACTGTTGGTGAACTTTAAGAAAGTAAACATTGATGTCACTGAGTAACTCTCAGATGAGGATTTTAGTCGTATTTGGCCTTAAGCAAAGTGATATTGAGGTGTTGTGACTGTCAAATTCTTTACCTATCGTCGGTGGTACCGGACCCACATACCGCACTGTGGCTCGTTCCCCGCCACAGGACACGCGCCTGCCCACAACGTCCCCCGGCACCTCGGGGTCCAGTCGGTCTCCCATGGAGGCGAGCTGTGGAGGGAAGCCCTGAGACCGTATGAGAAGCTCCGTCAGCGCTGCCGCCGTGATAATTTTCAGTGCAATTCAAACAGAGGCAACGGTGCTAAATGCTACTTGAGCTAATGATGCTGAGCTAACATACTTACGTGCTGAGAGTAGTGCTAAAGGAGCTAAGGGTGCTCTGCACATAGACGTGTATAATGTCTATGGATCGGCAGACGTTAACGTAAATTTATATTAAACTCGAGATTGGGCTGTTGAGACATTGCCACCCCAACAGGAATGACCATTTGTCAATGTCGTACCAGTTTCCGGTGAAACTCTAACAAAATCATCATGACATTCCCAACAAAGGTAACAGTTATATATATAAAATGCAGTTACATCCCTCAAACAATGTGGCTTCTTCAGTATTTATCCACCAAAATAATACTTTTTTCAATAACCTCCGGAACCATTATTTTCATTTGTTTGATGTTCTCGGTAGGAATTAGTTCGTGGTAGGACAGCCATATGTTTGGAGAGAAGCGTGTGGCTGTAGCATGCTTATAAACCATTTGCCAAAGTTTTATTAAGTGTTGGGGTCAAAGTCATTCTCCTTTTCCGGGCGGAATAATCAGCCGCGGTGAGATCTGAAAAAACGAGAAAACAATGAAGAGGAAAAATACACCAAGGTTTGTTTACACTACACGACGATTATCTTCCTCCCCGTACTTCGTAACAATTCAAATGACAGTCTGCTTGCAACAAAGTAAATTTAAAAATGTTTTTCGCGTCTAATTTAAGTCTTAGGGACCCCACCACCGGGACTGTAGAGCCACATACGGATGCAGAATTGTGATATAAAAAAATCTAATCTGGCTCAGTTATTTATAGATGTGGTCAAAACAACATGAGCTGGTTCAGAGGCGCCTTCTTTAACGTATTTCTGGTGTTTGCAGTTCACTCATATACAAGCAGCCTGAGTTCTCAAATTGTTTTCATTGTTTATAGGCACAGACGTATTATTAAAATCAATAATCCATCATCCAAACGGCAATTTAGTTTTCGTTTTCAAGACTGCTTATTCTGTGATTTAATTAAAATGAAAAAGTGAATAACATTTAAGATTTTATTTCCAAAAGATGCCCCAGCAAAGAGTGATTGAAATTCAATCTGAAATGTCAATCTTGAAGATGCTTTTTCATTTCTCCAGAAAAATACCATGAAGCTCGTTATGGGTGAAATGAAAAATGCAACATGTATGATGTGTGTGCCAACATCTCGTCCAGTTGAAGCTCTCTCATCTTATTTGTGTGACTTGTGTCCACAGTGAAAAGGCATCCCCAGTGGAGCAGGCTGCAGACTATATTGTGGGTCAGGTTTCTGGAAGTTTATTTCGCCAAAGCTCTGCACCCTGCAGTTCACTCTCTGCTTTATTCAGCATCAATGCATCTGCTGCACCACTGCAGTTCCAGCCTCCACCCAAGGTAAAGTGCCACCGATTGAAGACTGTGTAAGAAGTCTGTGACTTTCAAGAGATTCAACATTTCTTCTTGTGTACGTTTTCTTGCAGCCTGTTCAGATAAACACACAGACCTCAGAGCAACTGAAAGAAAGTTCAGAGGTGAAACATCAATCAGGACAGAAGAAAAAGAAGAAACTTAAAGAAAAATCAGCAGCTGAACTGAGGATTGAAAACAGGTAAGCAGTTCACTCTTTATCTTCCTTTTCTTTTCTTTTTAGAGGGTGTCTGTCATAGTTTAAAGTTTCTGACTGTTGTCTCTCTCAGGGAGAGCGGTCTGCAGGAGGCCGAGCAGGATGAGCAAGGGCAGAGCACTGCAAAGAAGAGCAAGTTGTCAGAGCCGAGCAGAAAGAATGAACATTGGGTGCTGAAGAGACAGAGGCTGAAGGCCAGCAGACATGAGGAGGCTTTAAAAGGAAAGAGGACAGTGTTCGTAGGAAACCTCCCAGTCAGCTGCACCAAGAAGGTAATTCTGCAGTGAATGTTATAGGCAGGGAAATTGAGAATTCTCTTATTTATCCCAACATTAACACCTCCAATATACAAACAAGAACACAATGAGCAATCTGCGATACATTATGTTCAGGGTTGGGAAAGTTACTTGAAAACTGTAATCCATTACAATTACAAGTTACTTGTCAATCAGTAACATACTGAAAGTTCTAAAATAAAAAAGAATGTACCAGAGTACTTTTAGTAACTTTTGGATTACTACCAGCAAAGCTGTTTCTACCAGCAAACAGAAAAGATAAAGACAAGAAAGAATAGAATGTGTCATCTGTGCAGTGTGTTGACAAATCTTATACACAGCATACACAAATTGCACTTAACAGAACAAGTTTGGAATTAATCTAAACTCAGTAACATAATTTGTTTGGCCGGACTGTTCACACTCCCAGGAGAAGCTGCCCAACTTGCAGGCCACCCCCCCTCACAGCAGCCACACATCTGAGAAACGGCGTTTTAACTTTACAAATGCACAGCTTATTTCTCACCCCCAGTGTTTTCAGAAATACACTTCTCTGAACTGTTTCATTCATGGATTAGAAAGTTTTAGTCCGAGCCACCATGTTGGTCCAGTTTTAACTGCAGAAGCTGACAGCTTTGAGTGATGCGTTGAGGTGCTCGTTTACATGTGGAAAGTCGGGCTTCCCACATGTAAACGAGCTGCGGGGCTCATAATGTAGCAATGTTACATGATAAATTATTAAAATATGACTGATAGTCATTAGAAGCTAGAACACGCATGCGCAGCACATGTCAGCGCCTACGTTTCGGCAGTGTGAGTTCTGACGGGATGGTCTGCACTGCCCAACCTAATTTATTCGACCAGAAGGAGCTGGAAGGAAATTATGTCATTTTGTTTGACAGGGCTCCGCGCTGCTGAACTTCTTATTGAGTATGAATTGGCTCTCTCTATCTCTCGCTCTCTCACTCTCTCATTTGCTATTGTAGTCCCGCTCAGTAATCCTAGTTTTTATCTAATATACCTGTCACAGGACTTCCGGTGAGACATGGAGTAGGACTCTCTCCGTCTGGGCCAGCCACATTGGATTATTTTTTTGAAAATCTTAAATTCCCTACTGTTGACTCAGACATTGCAAACACGCTAGACGCACCTCTTACATTGCAAGAAATTACAGCTGCTATTAAATCACTGAAAAACAACAAAGCTCCAGGTCCTCCTGGATTTTGTGTAGAGTTTTATAAAAGATTTACTGATAAATTAGCCCCACTTCTCATCTCAACGTGCAATGAGTCACTTGAACCTGGTTCATTACCCATATTCTTGACTTAGGCCTCCATATCCATTCTCTTAAAGGAAGGGAAATACCCTGTATTATGCACATCTTAAAGACCTCTGTCTTTATTGAATGTTGATGTTAAAATTTTAGCAAAAGCTTTTTCCTCGCGCCTTGAGGAGATTCTTCCTGTCATTATTTCAGAAGATCCAAATGGTTTTGTTAAAGGGCGTCAGCTCTTCTTAAACGTTGGTAAGCTCTTGAATGCGACTTCCTCTGAAAGCTCTTCCACTGTTCCTGAGCTTGTCATTTCTATAGATGCAGAGAAAGCATTCGACCGCATCGATTGGAATTATCTTTTTGCTCTGCTTAATAAATATGGACTCTGTAATAGGTTCATATGTTGGATTCGCCGTCTTTACACTTCTCCCCAGGCTAGTGTTCTCACCGACGACACTCGCGCTGACTATTTTACCCTCTCACGCAGTACCAGACAAGGATGCCCTCTCTCCCCATTACGTTTTGCCATGGCCATCGAACCTCTGTCAATAGCGTTAAAATCCCTCCCTATTTACCATGAAATCTCCTGGGCTGATGTCGAACTCAAATTGTCACTTTATGCAGATGACCTGCTTCTCTATGTATCAGACTCACTGTCTAGGGTCGCGTCAATCTCGGATTTATTCAGTAAGTTTGGCTCCTTGTCCGGCTATAAAGTAAATCTTTTTAAAAGTGAATGTTATCCCGTAAACCCATCTGCACTATCACTCAAACAATCTGACATTTCTTTTACATTTAGTGTGTCTGGGCTTAAGTATTTGGGGATTAATGTTACATGTACTCTGCCCTCTCTTTTTGCTGCCAACTTCTCCCCATTGTTGACCCAGGTCAAGGCTGATTTACAGAGGTGGAACACAGTACCTTTGTCATTGATGGGTAGAATTAATGTAGTGAAAACGTCATTTTTGCCTAATTTCTTCATTTATTTCAGTGCATGCTTCGATTTCTGCCCAAAAAATTCTTCAAATCGCTGGACCAATGTATTGCTATCTTTTTGTGGGGTGGCAAGACTCTCAGAGTGTGGTATTCATTGTTGCAACAACTTAAACTTAGTGGTCTTGCTTTACCCAATTTTATGCTTTACTACTGGTCAGCGCATATTCATAAATTGATTTGGTGGCTTAATACTCCAGAAATGCTGTGTTTAGGCTGGAGGCGCATTCACTATCCTCATCTTCACCATTGACCTTACTGTCCTCCCCCTTGCAACAGAATTCCTCGAGTTTTACAACTAATCTGGTGGTGCTCTCCACCCTTAGGGTCTAAATTCAATTTAGGCAGCATTTTAAATTTGTGTCACCATCCACTTTGACACCTGTGCTTAAAAATCATTTGTTTCCCCCATCACTTATTATTACCACGTTTAAAATCTGGCAGATTCGGGGCATTAAGCACTTCAGGGATCTCGATAAAGATGGTGTTTTTTCAAGTTTTTCGGACCTGTCATCAGATTTAAATTTTAAAGTGTCTCACCTATTTCTTATTTCCAAATTAGACACTGTGCCTCTACCCTATTCTCCTCCTATCATCCATTCCCATTAACAAGCTATAGGACGTTCTTCTCTCTTTGAAATCCAGTCAGAAATCTGTAATATCTAAAATATACTCACAACAAATTTAAGGTTAACAATATAACTTAGATCACAAAATTTTTATCCATCCATTCTCTACCACATATCCGGGGCCGGGTCGCGGAGGCAGCAGTCTTAGCAGAGATGCCCAGACTTCCCTTGCCCCAGACACTTCCTCCAGCTCTTCCGGTGGGACCCCAAGGCGTTCCCAGGCCAGCCGAGAGACATAGTCCCTCCAGCATGTCCTAGGTCTGCCCCGAGGCCTCCTGCCAGAGGGACATGCCCAGAACACCTCCCTGGGGAGGCGTCCGGGAGACATCCGAAACAGATGCCCGAGCCACCTCAGCTGGCTCCTCTCAATGTGGAGGAGCAGCGGCTCTACTCCGAGCTCCTCCCTGGTGACTGAGCTCCTCACCCTATCTCTGAGGGTGCGCCCAGCCACCCTACGGAGGACACTCATTTCAGCCACTTGTATCCGGGATGTCGTTCTTTCGGTCATGACCCAGAGCTCATGAAAATAGGTGAGGGTAGGAACGAAGATCGCCTGGTAAATTGAGAGCTTCGTCTTCCGGCTCAGCTCCTTCTTCACCATAACGGACCTATACAACGTCCGCATGACTGCAGACGCTGCACCGATCCGCCTGTCGATCTTCCGCTCCATCCCCTCACTCGTGAACAAGACCCCCAGATATTCGAACTCCTCCACTTGGGGCAAGGGCACCCCACCGACCCGAAGGGGGCAAGCCACCTTTTTCCGGTCGAGAACCATGGCCTCGGATTTAGACGTGCTGATCCTCATCCCAGTTGCTTCAC
>OMNM01065004.1:6321-19885 GCA_900302745.1 Parablennius parvicornis | reverse complement strand
CTCTCTCCCAGCCCCCTTCTCTCTCTCTCTCTCTCTCTCTCTCTCTCTCTCTCTCTCTTCAGTGCTGATGCCTTACGTGACACAACAAACACAAGGTCAAGGTGTCTGTCATGTTTCACTGTGTGGATTTGAGTGTAAATGCCGTCTCGTTGCTGCCGGTGCATGAAAGCTAGGCGTGTCACCTTGCCTGTGTGTGAGTGTGTGTATATACATGTGCGCGGGCGAGTCGGGCTGTTTTGAGTGACAGCGTGAGTGAGGTGCAGCCAGGCGGCGGCTCTTTGTAAGAGTGCACCTACCTTCTCTTCCCACAAGTCCCTCCCGGCAACAAACTGTCACGGCTGACAGCCCTCACAAAGGAAGGAGAGGGAAGGGAGGCAGGGGGTACGGGGATTAAAAAAAAGTTTAAGAGATGAAATTAAAGCAAAGAAGGGAACCTGACAGCACCTTGAGAAGAGGCATTGTCTGTGAGGGGAAATATATCTGTGCGAGCGGGCTTTGATCAGTGGAGGATGAGAGCAGGAAAGAACTTGTAAAGCTGGATCCTGAAGCCCATTGAAAAGAGTTGAGAGAGGAAGAAGACGACGAAGAATCAGCCCTACAATTACTTTCTACTTGGGCTCAAGGCAGAAATGGTATTCTCATTAATAGGTATGGCAGGATTGTTTTCTCCTCTGACCTTCCCGGTACACTTGTTTTGCAGGTTTTTCCTCATTCACTTGCCCGGAAGATACACCAAGGTGAGACGAGAACATTTTTAGTATGCCTTTCATAAAAAAATGTTTTTCAAAGAACAAATAAAAACTGTTTGACAGACAGCAGAAAAGGAGGAGGAGGAGGAGGAACAGGAGGAGTAGGAAGAGAAGCAGGTGGAGGAGGAAGAGGAGAAGGAGAAGGAGAAGGAGGAGGAAGAGGAGGAACAGCAGGAGGAGGAGGAGAAGGAGGAGGAGAAGGATGAGACGCAGGAGGAGGAGGAGAAGGATGAGACGCAGGAGGAGGAGGAAGAGGAGGAAGAGGAGAAGGAGGAGTAGGATGAGAAGCAGGAGAAGCAGGAGGAGATGAGGTGAAAGGAAGTTTTTAGCACAGAAACCTTTGAAACACATGAAGGAGGACACAGGCAATGAGGAGCCGGAGGGAGTCAAAGGGAAGAGGGTGGAAATTCTGGTGGGGGTGGGAGGAGATACTCACCTTTATTTTATGATTCAGTGTCGGGATGGAGGAAGAGGAGGGGGGTTGTGTGTGCTGTGGCCCAGCTTTCTTATGAGGAAGGAGGGCGGGGAGCAAGTAGCACTGCTCTAGTGCCCCCTCAGTACTCTGGGAGCACTTTGATAGACAAAGCAACGTGCTGAAGGGGAACCTCCTGCTGGCAGGATCTGAGGAGCCTGTTTACAGAAGAGCTTGTCTGATCTGAAGCTCCGCTCACCCTCTTGTATGGAAAACACTTGGCCTTTGATGTCTCTCTCCCTCTCTCGCTCTCTAAATTTCTTCCTCACTCTTGTTTTCTCTGTGTCTCTCAGCGCCGACACTAATTCTCATCGGTGGCTGTCTGACATGTATCAAGGTCCATGTTCTAATATTCAGTTTGAACCCTGGGAGATGCCATATATCTGCTTCTGTGTGCATTTCTTCAAGATGTGACTTCACATGCGTGTGCAAACACTGACAGGGTCAAACTGCGCTTGTCAACAGACGGTCAGCAGTAATATGACATTGATGTGGCCTGCCAGTGCTAATAGTGCTGCACAAGCTGCACATGTGTGCATATTTATTAGAGTCCATAACTTTCACTTCCTCGTAAAATATTAAACTCCTGCTTGTGCCGGGAACTGCTGTGTGGGTTCATAAAGCGGAGAGCATGTTGTTTTGTTAGATACGGCTGTACATATGTTTGCGAATGGCTGGTATGTGTGTTTCTGTCTGTACTTGTAATTATATGAGTGTGACCACTGTTCCAGCACCTCAGGTCATGGACACTGAAGTAATTATGGGTATAATGTCGGCATAATGTGATAGAATCCTGAAAAATAATCATGAAGCTCTAAATTCACTACATTGCAAATAAAAGTACAGTCCTCAGAAGAAAAAAAAGTTTAAGGTAGAAATGTAGAAGAAGGCCAAAGAAAGGTGAAACTCAGTCACATCTTGAGCCTGCAGCCTCTGTCCTGATGAAAAATAGCTGTGTCATATTACCGGAGGTCATATCCTTCAAAAAATGCAATCTATAAAAATCTGTGAAGGCCAAGCCAAAAACAAAGCAGTCTGGTCTATTAAAGTTGCTCTTACTATTGTGTCACCCACCACTGCTGGTGTCTCGTCTGTGAAATTTTAATTTCACGACGAGAATTTCACAGGTTTTTTAATTTCCTGATTTTCTTTCGTAAAGGTATTGTTGGCGTTTCAATTCAGTTGACAGCGACTACAACAAGTTTTAGATTTGTTTTAAAGGTTATCAGCCCTCAATGATTCTTCTGCTTCTGTATCTCAGTACAGTGCAGATCATGTCTTTACTGTATGTCCTTGTATCAGTTTTCAGATGCAGACTTTGATGAATACAACTTTGAAATCTGAAGACATTGTAAAATAAATAATTAAATGTGTATTTCCACAAGAGAGATGCATAATGAAGTGATTAGCCATATTTTTTTTGACACTGGGAACTATGAATTTTATTATACATGAAACAACAAATAAAAATTCTATAGAGTTAGAAGCTGTATTTCATGGAGTTCTCTCACCCTGCATGTTTTTTCTTGTTTTTGCTTTCTTTTTTTTTTTAAAGAAATATCCAACAAGAAAAAGCTTTGGTGCACGATGAACTGAAGGGACTTAAACAATTTATTGAACATCAATTTGAAGTCTTTGTAAAAAAACTTCCCAGTGTCCCAGACAACTTTTTAGGACTTTTAATAAAAATGTTGCCAACATGGTGAACAAGATCTTATCCATAGCAGACAAGCAACTACTTGCCTTCAGTAGTAACACAGCCTCAATTAGTTTTATAATGAATAATTTGGAGAAAACAATAAATTATCAATTAAAACTTTCTTATTAAATCACATTTTTCTGTAAAACTTTGTTACATGACTATTAATACCACTTCTTGACTCGTTGAGTGAACAAATGAGTCTCAACAGTAAAACATTCACAATATGATAGCAAATTGTATCACTCAGAGAAGAGGAAACCTCCCAAATGCACTTTTCTTCTACTACCACCTCCAAACTACTGTTCTCCAGCAGTGCAGCCATCATCATGGGATTTGAAAAATCTGTCCCTCCAGAACAGTCGAACACTTGCGTCACATGCAGAGAGGCTGGTCACTGAATGGCTCCATATGGCAAACGACTGATCTTAAGCAGAAAATTAACAAGCAATGCGCCATCTATCAAGTGTGAAAAGAGTTCTGGAGAGAAAAACAGACTCTGCAAAAGAAGAATGAAGTGTTGTATATGCATATGTGTCAAAGGTCTGCTTTTGAAACTAATGGCGCACATTATTGAAACAACAGATCACTCTGTTATGGGATTGATTTATACTGCCTGTTATTTCACTTTAATCTATGGACATTATCTACACAGGATTTATGGACCATTAGCCGTATGAGAAGCTGGAATGTAAATGAGCCATAATAAATCACGTCAGATGAAACACTCTGAGCATGACAAGTTGCTCGCGTTTATACGGATGCCTTGGTAACTGCATTTGGATAATCAGGCCCTTGTGCTGCATCATTTGTCCTTTGTAATTTGGCCAGTATCATACTGGAAATAAGCATGAATAATGTTGATGACAGTTGGATGTATTATTGCCCTTCAGAGGATTAGTCTTGCATTGACAACAAACTGACAAAAATAAATGGTTCAAAGTAGCTTACAGAAGCATGAAACATAGCGGACTGGGAAAAAGATGGGAAAATATGTAGCCTTAGCTTTATGACTATGAAACAACAGAATATAACATTGGCAAATCAATGTTTTTTAAGTTTATTGGAGAAGAGAGCAACACACATTCCAGCTGGAAGCTATCATGGTGTCAGCAGCCACACGCCCAATAGCATTCATTTAAAGCTTGAACTTTAAATATGAATTCCATGCTCTGTCCTCACCATTCTGAATAAGTGCTTCCCTTTGCTTTTAACTTTTTGATACGATTCCTCGTCTCACCATCGAGCCGTACTTCACGGGTAATCAAATCTGTAGCCTGATCCAAACGTTCCAGCTGTTTTTTTGTTTTCAAGTTTGAGCCAACGCTTTGAATGTTTGGGTGGTCTTAATGTGACTCGTGGAGCAGCGGCTCCTGCTCTCTGCTTTGAGCATCTGAATATTTTCCTCCAACTTTGCACCATCCTTTAAAATTACTTTTCTATTTTTACAGATAAATTGACAACTCTGTAATTTAGAAAGAAGACCAGATTTGTAAAATCTGTCATGCGGGTACATTTTGCTCTATGATGATGATGACACAAGTGAAGCCAAGATCAGCCAGGTGGTATTGAAGCTGGCTTGTGCGAATGCAAAAAGAACAAGAAGTTACTACCGCTGGATCAAATATAACCAAATCAATAACGAATGAGTATACGTCCACTCGTCATAATGATTGGTGGCATTTATGTTATTGTGTTCCAGTAATTCCTTGGTTTGGAGGCTTGGAGAAAAATTTACTGCATTCAACAAATCAAACAAATACATTCAACTTATAGTGCGTTTTAAGACAAGCAACACAACAATGCAGCCACATGTTGTGACAATGGAAACAAAGAGGTCCTCGGTGGTCCAGTGGGTCCACCCTTCCTTGTGTCAAGTGCTGCTTCTCAGTTGTACAGTTGTAGCCCTACTCACTTTCGCCTCGAATCAGTTTCGCTAATTTTCCATAACAACATGTTGTTACCTTAGTGTGCGTGGAGTCGACAACATTATGCAGAGTTCGCATGCTGTTGGGAGGGTGGAACTACAGCTCTGTGTTGATTATCAGCTTAATCATTCTCCAATTGTCAGAGTCTCATGTCGACTCTATGACCTGTCTGCCACTCTATACCTCTCTCTCTCTCTCTTTTCTCTTTCTTCTCTTCCTGTCCTATCTCTTGTATTTCACCCAACCGGTCAAGACGGATGGCCGCCCTTCCAGAGTCTTGGGTCCGTCCCACGGTTTCTTCCTGACTTTGGAGTTTTTGACAATTTCTCCTCATGAGGGAGTTTTTCCTGGCCACTGTGGCAGTTTGCCTCTGCTTTGGAGGGTTTAGTTGGGTTCTGTGTCTTCTCTTGTGTTAAAGCGCTTTGAAATGTCTGCTGATATGATTAAGCGCTTTACAAATAAAAGTTGATCGATTGATTGATGATTAATTTATTTATATTACAAAATGTTTGATTGAAGATGTGTTTCACTGTCCAGTGTTTTGGTGTAACTGGCTCCCCTGTTAACTGATGACCGACTTCCGCTGCCTTTAGCAGCAGCTGATGGTAAAATAAGACAAGCAAACAGTACGATATTTTAAACTTTAATGGAAATACGGTTAAATGGCGTTCGCAAGAAAGCTACACATTTCAGGTGAGTTTTTAACATCTGCTGTGACAAAGGACGCTCAAGGATGTCAATCACCAGTTGACAGAGAAACCAGTTAATCCAAAACACTGTGGTATCTGTGGGTGGCCATCAACTCGGAGACCTGCCAATACTCTTAGCGGGTCACTATGTCTGAAAAAGGTGCTCTTCATACTTTTCTAGTGACGTCATGCCCTGACCAATCAGTGGCCAGCGTCACATTTTCACTCTGACTCTGCTTGCATGGAACCGCAGTCGAATAGGTACGAGAAAAGTAATTGGTATCGGATACTAACACTTTATGGAAAAGCCAAAAAACCGAGGCAAATCGAGTGGAGTAGAGCAGGCACCAGTGGAAAAGCCCCAAAAGTGTCCTTGGGGAAGACACTGACCTAATGAAGAGCAAGAACCTTACACAGCGGCTCTGTCACCAGATTGCATTTGAATCGGTGTGACTGCCAAAAGTGTTAACCCTGCCACAGGAAGTGCATTTAAAGTACTTTTATGTTACTCATTTTGAGATTTGATCAAATGTCCACATTGCTAATAAAATGTCTGAACAAAATGGGAGTTCCACCACTTTTCATGCTTGTCACGAGTTTAGTGCATTACATTTAGAGTTTGAGACCCTTTGAAAAGTTTATTTGGTGCATATCAAAATTTAGATGGCTGTCATCCCATTCACAAACAAACACATCAAACCTGCAGGTGTTGAAGACATTTTTTTTTTTTTGGAGGATCCAATGAACCTATGCGTTGCTGGTTTGGTGAAGTTTTCAGGGCTTCTCTGCTCATTTAAATCAAATAATCGGTAAGACGTTCTAATCACTGATGCTTAGGGCAATTATGCCAGCACACTGGCACTTTGCTTGACTCATTACTCAACTGTGGGTCAATTAAATTACCCAGTAACATTGATGGCCTTTCTTATCTAGTTTCTATGCATGTTATTTATTATTCTGCTTCCTATATTTCAGCCTTTTCTCTTCAAAGATAAGGATGAGATCACTCCACAACAGCTCTACAATTGTTGGGAAATGTTACAGTGGAGATTGAGATGAAAAACTATGAGGAACAATGACATGTGGGCAGCTGGATGTCTGAGGATGTCAGCTTGGCCACCAACACCTAACTCTCTCCTTCACTTCACTTCCCCTCCTCATCCTCCAACCATCTATTCCTCTCCATATATTCTTGTTTCCTTTAATTGAAATCACAGCTCAATGTATGACAGCCTTCCAGGCTTCACGACCAAGCTGATGATCTATTGGACAAAGACAGATGGAGAGATGGAGCAAGATGTAGTTGAGTGGGGGGAGGTTATGAAAGGAGGAATGAACGGTAGGACAGCTAATACTCAGGGGGAAGTTGAATCTGAATGGGTTTAAAAACAGACTCCCCAGAGTAGAAAAACAGGGCACATTTTGACTGGATCGTTCAAATGTTTCACCCGTTTGCACACAAAAGACTCAACTTCTACCAATTCCTCTGAGTCATTCCACTCAATTGGAGGACAATTGGCTTTGACTGAGCTCACGCCCTGCTCCCCTCTTCCACATCCCATAACCCCTCCCACCCTCCTCCTTCCTTCCTGTCAGTCTGTATCCCCTCAATTTACCCCGCTCCTAGAGTTGAGCAACTACGCAGACTTTTCCTGCTCAAACCGTCGGCCCTCTCCCTCCTCGCTCCACTGGCGTTTCGACACGGTCTCCCTGTCAACCACTGTGACAGATTGGACGATGAGACACATGACATCAGTTCAAACGGAGACAAGAATAAGATTAGACATGTGATTCAGTGTGAAGAGGTCAGTGGGAACATTTGCCCGAGCCCCCATAGATGCACACACACACACACACACACACACACACACACACACACACACCCATAATCCACACCCCGACCAATACTAATTGTGAACATATGATCGGCGCTCTTCACAGCAGTGTAATGGTGTCTCCTCTGCTTGCTGCGAGCACCTAGTTCCAGCGTAGTCACTATCAAGCCCCAATCAAAACAGAAATATGAAGAAAAGCCAGGGCCTGCCGCGGCAGTGCAGTGGCTCAAATTGAAAGTGACAGCTTGACACATAATATGGCACCCGTAATGTGATTAGGCCAGCATGGCACTCTCTTCTTAAACTCCCACATCCCAAAGAGCGAGCCTCACGTCCAACTCCGCCAAACACACTCAGCCTCCTGCCTCTAAAAGGGGGGCAGAGAGGGCCGTCTTGTCTCCCACTTTAGTTTCTCCTGCGATGCTTCATGCTTTGAGACGAATTGAGATGATGCCGCTGTTGAATCATAACCCCCTGGAGGGGAATTGCAAACACATGTAGGGGGAGAGAGAGAGAGAGAGAGAGAGAGAGAGAGAGAAGCTTTCTGGGTTTAAAGGCATCGATGCCAAGAACAGAGGAGCTGAGTGGGAGAAAGTACACAGTGGTATGGATTAGATCAGCCATTATCAGAAGCAAAGCTGGCTGGCTGGGGCTCCCCTGTCAATCCCTGTGATGGAAATGAGCAGTGACATGACAATGATATCACCCACAGCTAGTCTTGACAGAGTCGAGAGGTGAAATTCAAAGAAATATCATCAAAAATGATGAGAAATCCAGATGACGATGTAAAGGGATCACAATTGATGCACTAGAAGGGGCTTCAACAAGGTTGTGAAGGCTTTTAGAGGTTAACAATGTTGCAAAAGGCTCTCAGAGACACAACACTGAAGCAGCATTATGGACCTCTGCAGGGGCAGAACATAAAATGGACTTTAAAGCTTTGTTGGGGAGGAAATTGAATAAAATTCTTTAAAAGACTAAAGCGGACAGTGAAAAATCCCAAAATTCAAAAATTGAGCTGGGAAACTAAAAAAAATTAATTATTGTTTTTGGCATGAGCCGTCACAGATTGAGAGATCTTGGCCGTATTGACAGTGAGCACGAAGGCTGAGCTGGTACACACTTTGGAGATCCAAAGCTTTCCCAATGAAGTTTCACATCCTCCCAAGGAATTCCCTATCATGTTGGTGATGACAGGATGAAAGATGTAGTGGAGGGCTTACCAGGGACACGACTTGGGGAAATGAATGGATGGCAGACCCAGCAGTTGACAGGCAATTGGGAATCCAACTGAGCTGCATCGGCTTGCCAAGCACAGTAAAACTGAACGGCCTAAAGTTTCCAAAAGTGGGGGTCATTTTTCAACTGTGTTTAAAAATGTGTCAACAACCAGCAAGATGGACTCAAGCTGCCAGTTTTCATGCCTTTGAACCATTTTTATTTTTCTTTGGCTGTAGAAAAGGGTGCCAAAACCTGCTCTGTCATAAAAGCAAATGAGCACTTTACATCCGCCTTGTTTGACTCCTTCGAGATTCATTTTCCTATTTTTCTGCACACTCCCATCTCTGTGACTCTCCTCCCCAGCCTTTTAGTTTAAGAAAAGCCTGTCAGAGGAAATCAAGTCAAGCCGAAGACATAGTTGAGCGCCTATGACAGGCTGAAAGCAACTCAAATGGGTCTATAATGAGGCTAATAATGGTGTGGGTAAGCATAATTTCCCGGGGTAGGGGCCCCAGTGAGGCTGAGGGAGCGGAGCAGAATGATGACTGCAGCGCCGGTTGGCAGGCAATGATGAGCTCTCATTCCCAATGATACGACAAGGCTGAAGCAGAAGGTGGACAAGCTCCAAGCCTGCCAGTCTCGCTGCGGGCTGGGCCCTCTGGGGCTGAGCCACGGCCAGACCTGCTCATCACGGAGCAGTGGACTGGAAAATCACACATGACTGGTTGCTTCCACAGGGCCTCGGCTGGCTCGACGGCGACCCTGTCTCCTTTGAAATAGAGAACTGGGTGACCTCACACTGCCTGGGGAGAACATGTTAACCGTATCTCCCCTTCCCAGTGTGTGCAGTATGTGTGTAAAGTAGCTTAGGTTGTGTGCGTATGTGCAGTCATGTGGGGGGAATTGGTGACAGGCTATATCCACAGGCTAATCACCCACACTCCCTTGGGAGATGGCTCCCTCAGGACAGGATAATCAAAAAGTCCCATGGCAGAAACCAGTAGAATGATGTAAACAAACACACACACGCACTTTCACAGGGGGGGAAACAGCAGCAGACATACGTGTCCTTGTTTGTACTCCTGGCGCTGTCCCTGTTGGAGACAGGGTGGTGGTGAAAGGTGGCTCCTGCCGACGGTCTTTCCCACGAGGTTTCCATGCTGCCCCGACAGCAGCGGCCTGACCTCCCCTCTCCCGCAGCTGTTTACCCTTCAGCGTGAATATCACCGAGTCCAACTTAGTCTCACCTTTTGGAAACTTTGATGTGGTTGAAAAATTATATCATGAAATGCTAGAAACTGTCATTTAGGCCCTATCCTGACAGAGACAGTTTGCATTTATCTGCATACAGTTTTTTATTGGATCTTCATTCTGTCCACACCAAACCAACATTGTGCGAGAGCAAAACAGCTGGTTTTGTAAATCTCCTCCCAGAGTGGACAAATCAGAAGATGTTTGTTTAGTTAACAAACACTAAAACACTAAAATCATGATCACCTCTCCATTGACCTGCATTTGTTTACCATGCCAGCAAACAACAATACAATGGTAAATTACAAAGTTGTGGTCATGCTACAGAGGCTACTAAACAAATTTTCACTTTTTCTTGAAATTTGTTGTTTTTTTTTATTCCAGTGTGACTGAAAGCAGACGTTGCACTTCTTCTTTGGTGATAAGACAATCTCATACATTATTATATAAAAACATAGAAAGAAGAATGTGCCCAAGTTGAAGTATCCCATGTGCAGCAGAGTACTCAAAATGGGTCCCATATAAAATCCATCCATTATCTAAACCATTTCATCCTTTTGAAGTGCTTTAGTAAGGGTCCACTCCATCACAGCACAATGGAATACACAGCCTTTGTATTGTAGTATCAAACTCCTCTATAGGTTTACGATACATCTTTGTATCCTCTATTAGGCTAAAATCATAATGTATGTGGACACATACACAAATACTTTAGTTGTCAGAGGTGACTGAAATGGAAATTCCCAATATTCGTCAATGTATTCAACTTACTATGGAAATAAGCAGTTTCCTATATATTTTTTTTCTGAGAAATCACAAGTTTTTAATGACTGCATTACAGTGAATACCACAATCCCCTTGAGCCCCGTCTATTTTTACCACAGAGATTTGGAAGAAATCTGTATCTTGTGACCAAAAACAAAATCACTTTTGCTGCTTCAATCATTCATACAGATCGTCATCTGGACTATTAATCTAGGATTTAAATCAGTGAAAGTGTCAGAAGTTCTCAGAATATAAGACAGGAGTCGTTTTTTTGTGAGGATGAAAAAGTTTTATATGGAAATGTGTATGCTAGTACAAAACAATGCATTCAAACTAAAACGGTTCACTGAATCTTCCTCAGATTTTATCTAAAACAAGTCTGTGGACCAAACCTCCGGGACGTGCCCAAACAATACCATGAACCTCAACAATGGTGGCAACAGCCAATTAAATGAAAACACAAAAGTAATTCCACATCTTGTGCTCGAGAAAATCTTTACCTTCGCCAACCAAAGGTGGGGTGAATGTGATGTTGTATGTATGTATGTATTGTAACAGGTTTTTGCCAAAACTATTAAGGGGATCCCCCATTATATGATTTGTCATCATCAAGGACCAATTCATTATATTTTATATAGAACAGATCCTGTAGAGGTAAGCTATTTTTTCTATTGAAGACATGCTGTGGCTCTCGGTGAGTCATCCATCAGGGCTGATGCTGCCATTTGCCAAGTGCTGGCACACTCTACCTTTGCTCCCCAAACCCCCTTCACCTCTCTCAGCCAATCACATGGCAACTCATTCTAACGGTGCTTTCAAGTAATACAAAAGAATGGGAACCAACAGAGCATCATTTAACCTCAACATTCCAACAACATGAAGCAATTCCAACCTTCATGGTCCATTGGTTTCCATGGTGACAAATGTGGCATTGGCGAAGGTGTGAGCTCTACCGAGAGCCTGTTGTAGTTTAACATGCCAACACCAAGAGGTCACTTCAAGACCTTTAGGAAACCGGATTGTTAACCACAGCCTTAAAAAACGAAAAGGGAGGAGGATAAACGTTTGTATTTTTTTAATTGAAGCTACATTTATTAATAAATCAAAGAAAACTGAAGAGAAAACCTCCTGAATTACATTTTGAAGTTGGAGCAGTAGATTGTGAAGCCTGCGTTAGTGGAAGTGGAGCAGCCATGGCCTTCGCTTTGTCTGTCATCCCGGATCCAAGGCTTCAGTATTTGTTTAAACTATATGTAACAGCTCCTCTACGTGTTTTTTGTCTTCTTTACGCCAAGATAATTAGCTGTGCGTTGTGACACGAGGCTGCTTTAGCCCTGAGCTGTGTCACAGAACAACAGAGTGTCTGATGGCGTACACAGCTGGGGATGGTGTGTGCGTGTCTGTGTCTTGGGCAGCAGCGGCAGCGGCAGAGCAGGGGGTTGTGGGAGACAGCCATCAGGACCAATGCAGTGTCTCCAGTAAAGCAGGTAGATGTGCAGGGCCGCCTGCCTTGGCGGCCCGCCACCTCGTCAAAGTCAGTTTCCTAAAGTTGCAGTGACGCACGGCGCCCCAAGCCCCCCGGTTTATGTTACAGTACCAGTAAAATGGATAATGGCCTGGCATTTGACATTTCTGTTAGGCAGAGGAGGGGCAGCGGCAGCAGGGGCAGGGTCGGATTTACCTTTTTTCTGTGGGTGTGATTTTTCTTTTTGCCTTCTTCTCAATTCATCTTCCCTTCTCCAGCTCAGCATCTGCCTCCTCGTCCACGTCTCTTTCTGAAACCTCTCCGCACACACGCCTCCTTGTCTCTCTGTTGACATTTCCCTCTGTCTTCCCTCCTGTCTGAGGACAAGCATGTCCCAGTGTGTTTTGCACTCTGGCTGTGTCTGATGGCTAAACTGAGGAGACAGGCTGCTGACAGGCCCTGTGCCAGAGCGGAGTATGCCAACAGGGGAGATTTGTGAAAATATGCCCTGTGTCATTTCCTCTCCATTTCCCTGACAACTTCACTCTGTCAAAAAGCCTATGTGTGAGCACATGGCGAGGTAGGCGGGTGTGGAGTGGGTTTGTTTGTGCGAATGAGGAATAAGATGTCTTAACGTGGACGTGGGCTGGGTGGGAACGTGATACCTGCGTGTGAGCGACAGAGAGAATTATGCCCATGTCATCTTGACAAAATGTGCAGCAGTTGCAGCCAAATGATGAAATCTGTGTACCAGGCATGTCGCGAGTGTATCTCCTCACCTCCAAATTCAGGTGTTTTGAACTTGGCGGCATGTCCTTTGGACGTGTGCACTCTTCAAACGAGCTCCCCAAATCTACCCCAGACGTAATCTTTGATTCCTCCTCTTGGAATGCGGGCTGAAAGATAACATTTCATGCGAGGCAAAGCGGAAGAAAACAGCCTGCAGAAAGCCAGCGCGCTGAACATGCTCGCTGTCAGCCGCTTTCGCTTAATTTGATGCCTCTGTCTCTACCGCCGCCAGTTGAGTCTAATCTCGTTGAGCGCTCGAAATGAGTATTGGTGACAGGGATGTCAACAGCGGTTTGTTTCGAGCTCGGCAGGGAAACAGTACCTGCCTGTGTGTCTCTGTTACACAAGTGCCCCCAGTCTTTCTCCCCCTTGTGTGCCCAAGTCAGCTGGCGTTACTGTCAATCCCACAGGCCGGCAGCGACATACTTAATCACTCTACACCGCCGTGCGCACACACACACACACACACACACACACACACACACACACACACACACACACACACACACACACACGTCCTCCCTGGTCACAGCTGGGTGACTGGTCTGAAAGGACATTGACAGATGGCCCAATGAGAGAGAGAAAAAGAGAGTGTGTGTGTGTGTGTGTGTGTGTGTGTGTGTGTGTGTGTGTGTGTGTGTGTGTGTGTGTGTGTGTGTGTGTGTGTGTGTGTGTGTGTATGTGTGTGTGTGTGCGCGCCA
>OMNM01065002.1:0-20547 GCA_900302745.1 Parablennius parvicornis | reverse complement strand
AAAAAAAAAAAAAAAAAAAAAAAGGAAAAAAACAAACAAACCCGGAAGTAAACAAAACAGTTAATTCCGTTATTTATTTATTTTTTTTTTAACTAGTAAAACGTTTCAAATCAATTTATCTGATTAAGGCGTTATTTTTGACAGGACTAAAATAAATAAATAAATAGATAAATAGATAAATAAATAAATAAATAAATAAATAAATAAATAAATAAATAAATAAATAAATAAATAAATAAATAAATAAATAAATAAATAAATAAATACAAAAGCATCAGTTTGCCTTCACAATCCAAGTGCTCTGAATCACCAGACAGTGCCTTCGCTCATCTCTGAGGAGGGCTGGGACAGCTGGTTGGTGTATCCGTTGTCACTGAGGGACACGCTGGTGAAAGGTGTGCTGGGGCCACACATTTCGCTGGAGATGCTGTGGATGGAGCCCGGCCCGCCCGGCTCGGGGCTGGGTGAGTCCGCAGGATGGTGGGCCACTGTGTCTGAGAAGCACTGCATCTCTCCGGGACAGTGGTGGCCTGGATGGTGGTGGTGCTCCATGGCTCCGAGTGGGGTGCCGGCGGGGATGGTAGTAGGAACAAAGCCCAGATCTGCTGGGGTCTGAGCCTGGGAGGGCGGTGGGCCTTGGTAGTACTCATAATTCCCTCCTGAGCCATAGTATTCACCAGGATAATCTGCATCCATATAAACACTTAGGATTAGGACGCTACATCACCACTGAACACTAAGCATCTTAATTATTTGTGTTATTTGTTTATTGATTTGTGCAAATCACCTCATGATAATACGATTATAATAACTAACAAACAGAAGAATCAAATCCAGCATGCTGGAAAGGATGCTGAACACCATATTCAAGTGTAACTATTTACATTGCTTAAATGAAACTTTTGTTAAGCCACCCCAGTGAAAGTATAAAATAACTAATTTTCTCAGAAACTACCCAGAGTATCAATTACTTTTAAACCACATCATTTGCAGGTATTTGATTCAGTTAGCGCACTCTGCCAAAGAATAAGTACCATGGAGTGATCAAATTTCTAAGCAGAGTGATGAAAGAAGGGAGTTGAAGAAAAGCAAAATAGTAATTCAAATGAGATATGCCGAATAGTAACTAATTAATAGTAAAATTAAATGGACATTCACAGTATCCTGCTTTATAACACCACTGAGGGTATTTGTATATTCCTAATCATATCTCACCTCCATAATAGGAGAAGTGTCCAAGCTCTCCTGGTTCTAGTCTCTCTCCCAGGGCTCTCATCCTCCTCGGGCCGCGGAAGAACACGTGTCTCCGCGCGCCTAGAGCGCTCAGCTGCTTCATGCGTCTTTCTTTGGATCTCCGATTTTGGAACCAAACCTGAAGCACAAAATATACAAAGCACATTTGTAGGCATGAGTGTCGTGGAAGGCACAAAAAAACCTTAATGAACTAAACCTTCCAGTTAATTAAATTCCAATATTAGTATTTTAAATAAATGCTTTTTGGATAAGTATAGTTTCTTTTCCTGATTTGAAAAAATTTAATTCGGAGCATGCATGCACAATAATAATATTTCGTGTTTAATACATTACAAGTCACAGAGGACGACATGATTTTTTTTTTTTAATCTAGGGAGCTTTTCCAAGAAAAAAGGCGTTAAGTGAGCCCGCTTTTAGCGTTATTAGGTGCGCTGTGGGAATAAAGATTAAAGAAAATCCAGAATTCCATAAAGGAATAGAAGGTGAAAAAAAAAGAAAAAAAAACCGGATTACAATCTACAGGCCAAGAGCATCCAAGATCTGTATTTTTGGTATATAGAAGCTTGTAGAGAGTTCGGGTGTATGATTTACGCACATTACATTCTTTGCTGTTTGGCACCGTGCGTAAAACAAGTAGCCTAATGCAGGTCTATTTTGTTTTAATACCTGGATGACCCTCATGTTGAGGCCGGTCTCCCGTGACAGCTGCTCCCTGATGTGTCTGGTTGGCTTCGGCGTGGCCGCGAAAGCCGCTTTCAGGGTTTCCAGCTGCTTGGCTTTGATGGTGGTCCGAGGCCCGCGTCGTTTCCCGACCGCACTCTGCTCGTCGTTCTCGTTGCTGCACGCGTCTTTATCGGATAAATGTCCGTTTTCAGAGTCCTTTCCATCGTCCTGCGGGTCCTGGGAGTCTGGAGACAGGCTTGGCTCGCTGCACGTCGTGACTATTGTGGAAAGGGGGGATATATTGAGTGGCACATACATTTTTATCAACATGTCCTGATCATTAAACACACCGATCAGGAGTTTTCAGTCACCTGAAAGGAGGATTGTGTCTTTCCCGTTGTTGTTTTGATAGTCCTCTTTACAGACAAACTTGAATTCGTCCAGGATGTACAATTCCTCTCCGGTGGACAACTGTTTGTTACACATCATACAGGTAAAACAGTTCAGGTGAAACACTTTGCTTTTGGCTCTGCGCACCAGGTCGCTGGGTAAAATCCCCTGTGCGCAGCCTCCACACTTGGTCCCAAATCTCCTGTGCGAAAGGGGACAACAACAGGCAGGGGTTTTAACACAGGATATTACAGTTCGCGGTTCTTTTAGACGTGAATAATAGTAGTGGTCATGATATTGAAATATATTAAAAGTGGCTGACTGTATATTCAGCTGTTGAAGGAATACATCTGGGCATAGATTATGAAATTAATTGCCTTTATATCTAAGATGTAAAATGAATTGCAGTCTCACTAATTTTATTCCAATTTAACAATCCATTAGTCTAAAAGAAGCTGCTGCATGTGATTTCCTAAAAAAGAAAAAAAGAGATAGAGAGCGAGAGAGAGAAAGGGTACGCTTACTTTACAATTGAATTGAATAACACGTGCAATGTTTTTTTTCTCTCGATATTTTGTCCAGAACGTTAACGTGTGTTCAGAGTGTCAACAAAGACTTAAACTAAATAAACTAATACTCATCAGTCTGGGCAGCTTTTAGATTTTACTATCAATGAATTCAACTGAATGGCTATAGGCATTTTCAAAGTGAGCCATTTAAAAAGATTGATTATTAACAGACACACTTTTTATTTATATATATTTTTTTAAATAAATACCTCTCATGCTTACCTAAAAAAGTCATTTTTACAATACAGCCTCCCATCCCGTGAAAAGCACTTCTCAGTCAAACTACATTTGCACTCGCAGCACTGGACACATTTGATGTGCCATGGTCTGTCCAAAACTTTGAGCAGGAACCTATCGAGAATAGGCTTTTCACAACTGGCACAGTGAAGCATCGTCTGGACCCAATTCCAGTCCAACGAGAGAGAAATGCACTCTTGTTTCAGTCTGTCTCCCACGTCGGTGTCTCGATTGGCTGCTCTAATAAAAGATCCGTGAAATCCAAAATCTGTGTATCCAAATGCTTTTGAGAGATCACATTGCCTTCCGTCACAATGAAGGTGTATCTTCTTCTCTGCGCGACAACAATCCAGATCCGAGCTCCAAAATGAAGATTGCTTGTAGAAAGAAACTATGAAACAGCATTTCCGAAACAAAATTATTAACTGGAGATGAAAACGGGCCCGTCGATATGATCCTTTCGAGGGGGAGAAAAAAACGAGCCAGTAAATAAAAATTATATGTGTTGCCTTAAGTAGCCTAAAGAAAAAATAAAAAGGCGATCAGTGCGCTCAATACTGTCATACGTGCCACATTTTCTCTGTGATGAGCTCTCAGACTGAGAGAAACGCAGTAATGAGCGCACCTTGCACAGCTCAGCCTATAACAAGCGCGTCAGCTCAGCAGGAACCAATGAGCGGCGCGCACTGCGCTCCCACCGCACGCACTTCTGGTACCACTGTAATAACACCTCCTGATATTACGAAATGACAAAATAAAGAGAAATAAATATGAAATAATACATGCATAATATTGGTAAGTACATTTTTAGTAGAGTTGATATATACAGTCTGCAATAGCTGTTTCTTCAAATACGATTTAATAAAAAAACAAAAGAAAAAAAACAGCATTTGGGGAGTTATGATAATAGTCTACTGCCATCATTTTTCAGTGGATAAAGATTTTTGGGGGGTCTTTGTGCAGTTCACTTCTGCTCCAAGAATGTCCTGCGGCGAGTTGATGACAATGATGATGTTGTTTTGGAGAAGGCCGCAGAATAAGACCGAATCAGTGGCAGGTGACAAATGATCAGCAGATCTCTCCTGCAGTCTGCGCAGAGAGGACAGGCTTTCCACACAGATTAATGCTGTGGTCCGGCATTATTCTTCATTTCTTTGAAAGGACAAGGATCACTAATGGTTATAATCTGCGGCGATAGGCGGCCTCTCGGAGATGTTATCGCAGCGTGTTGGCGCACTGGGGAGGGAGATAGCGCACTTTCCCATGCAGGCTCCCAGCTCTGTTAGTCCCTGATATCTAAAGTCCCTACAGTATGAAATTAAAAGTGATCTTGCTTTTGATTTTTTTTTTCCTCCCCACACATAATTTTTTAAGCCAGATGACAAGCTTCCACTGACTATTAACAGAAAACCACCTGGAGGTACTTTCACATTTAAAATCATTTTCTTAAAAAAAAAAAAAATCATATAATGAAAAAGACTACGAATGTGTGGTCTATTCTCGTTTTCTTTTAGTCATTCCTCTCTATATGTGTTAACTGAAGAACAGCCTAGAGGATCTCAATTATTCACAACAAATCAATCTGTGTAACAGAATCGTTGAAGGAGGATGGGGGGCTTATTGATTCATTGAAACTCCTGAGTCTTATCTAAACAATTTGTGCCATGTTTAGTTTGTAACTGAATATGCATGGCAGAGATTTAAACACATTTTACGCACGACTAATAATAATAAAAAAAAGGCATATGATTACATCAGTCGACCACCAAACATACAAAAAACAACATCCCTGAACTAATCAAACCCTATCCCATTGTGCGCAAATGTAAGAAAAAAAGAGACACAAATAATGACTTGGCCCATATATTTTTTTTCAAATGAAACTATTGAATCGGTCTTCTTTTATAAGTTTTGTCATTAAATGATTGTTATTGTTATTTTTCTGTTTTATATATTGAAGTTGCTCTTTTAATAGCTTTGATAACACATCATGCACTCGGGCCTTTTCTAATCTCAATATGCCTGGTGGACAATTGTTTTTCAGTATTGGCTTGTTTAGATAGAACTGGATGAATCCAATTCCATAATAATGCCTCAACTAAAAGGATGCATTTAATTAAAATACTTTATTTGTTTATCCATATAGAGCAGTGATATATTAAAGGTTTGGTCACTCATGAATCAAAAGTGGCTTTAGATTGAGAAGAAATAATTCAGATGAAGAACTATGCAAAGAAATTATTTGCCAAAATCAGCATCAAATATTAAAAAATTATTATATTTCTGTTAAGTTATGAAATTTGAACATAAAGAGCATTAGATTTTGTGTGTTTATGTTAAGGACCACAAACACTACTAACTAGCTTAATTGTCGACAGTGAAAACACAAATGAGGACACATGTAACCTAAAAATAATGTTAACAGAGGAAAACAAGAAGTCATTGCACTATTTTTAAAATTATAAAGACTAAAGTTGCTTTAAAACAAGCCTGAAAAACTCACAGATAAATGTTTACTTCCAATTTGTGGTAAAACATTAACAGTTGCAGCTTATATTTTATAGCTTTAGTGACGCTTTCTTATATTTAACTCTTTGTATCCCCTATAGATTGTATTCATTCATTTGGAGAAAGACTACAATAATCATGCCCTGGGCTACAATGTCAGTCACTTTACTTTCTTATTGTTTCATATTGTTTACCAACAGAAAGATGGAGAATGTGTGTTGCACAAAACCCCAAATAATCAAACCTCAGACTATTGCCCACCAATAATAACCACAATAAGGGTTCCTCCAAGAAGAATTAAGGGTGGGTGACAATGAAAAGGCCAGAGGGGAAAGCAATTATCTCCAAAGTAGGCTATACTAAATGTAAGCTGGATAAGCGTCTCCTTGGTGAGTTTGTGTTTCTCCATGAGAGGTGTTGATTAGAAGCCTGGCCCACTGAGTTGGCCCCCAGCAGCACTCACACACACAAGAGGTCTCTGTGCAGCACTGGAATCTGGCAGGGTGCACGCTGTTTGTTTTGGAATGGAGAAAAAAAAAAAAAAAAAAAAGCATGTCATTAGTGTTTGTTAATTGCAGCTAATTGGCCCTAACGAGATGAACAAGACCACCCACCGGGACCATTCATACAAATAATTTGCAGAAAACAAAATTAATTACTAGATGCTAATTAAAGTCAATTAAAACTGATTAGGCTGTGGTGGAATTGGAAAGTTATAGAGAGTTGGTAAAGGCAGCAACACACATCTATGGCATTACAAGTATGGCGGTGTAAGAGGTTCCCACTGTGAAACAGGATGACTCCTTAGCCCCTGTATGCTGAATGCAGCTTAGCAGCCTCCATTGTTCTGTCACAATAACACCTTGGAGTGATAACCTGATAGCTGTAATCACTAGAAAGAAGATTTTACTTGGCAAAAGTTCAGTGAGGAGAACTCAGACTATTTGCGAACCAATTTTTATCTTTTCAATTCAGAATAAAAATGCTATTTACCCTTAGTTTCTTTTCTTTTGCCATACCCCGGATTGTTTTGTTTAGTACAATTGGCTCTTTGAAATATCTTTTTTGTTTTTGTTAAACTATCATTAATAACTCAATTGTACTTAGCCCAATGGCCATCTTTTTGCAACTGCAATTTGCTGGAAAATGTATTGTTTTCCCAGTATTATATGGAATTTAAATATGTGGATTCTGTGTTATAGGATTTGCTTTGGGAATAGCATTGTTAGGTTTAGTGTGATTTAAGAAAATGTGCAAACAGAATTACACAAAAGCTCTTCATTGCATTCTGTATTATTTAGAAATTCAAGTCAGGAATAGTATGCATAACATCACAAAAGGCTCTGAAGCTGTGCAGAGCTTGATTAGACCTCGTCTTTCATGTTTCTAAGTTCACAATTTCATTTATTTTCTTGAGTGCATGAGTAAAATACAGTATATGATTTACTGCAAAATTATTCAAGATGCAATGCATTTTTTCTACCTTCAACAACTAAGTACATTTTGGATTAGTTTTTTTTTTTTTTTATATATTTTCTTAAAGATGCATTTAGTAAAATGACCTTAAAGGTGATCTCCTTTCATGAAGGCAGCAATTGATTGGGATTTGCTGTTTCACACAACATGTATGTTTAGCTAAACCTCTCTAATAAACTATTACGGCATGGGCAAATTCCTAAAAACCAGTTTTAAACTGGGTTTATTATCCATTTCTGGCAAAGGAACACACCATCTGTACTTTCTCTGCTCTGAGCCAAGTGACCCCAAAGCTTTGATATTTTTTAAAGCTGGGAAGTGGAACAGCTTGCAATGACATTTGCAGCTCCCACAAACACACAACCACAGTCTATGAACATTGTGTGCCTGAATAAGCTGGCTTTAAGGTAGCAGCAGAGAGTAAAAAACTAGGAAAGTACAGTCGGTAAATTAACAATATTGGCTGGTTATTTGTAACAAAGGTGATTGAATTAGTCAACAAAAGTACTAAAATGAAAACTCCTCACCGCATTTCATCACAACTACAGTATAAACAAATATCACAGATGGATTTTAACTTACAACTCTCTATTTGAACTGAATCCACAGTGACAGAAGAAGGGGTGGAAAATTTTGTTTAATGTAAAAACTCTGATTATCTTATGTACAAATCTTCAAAATGAAAGAGACGAGGCCAAGATGGTTTTGTCCTGTATGTGAGAGAGATTCAAGGATGCTGATGGAAGTGCCAAGCAAAAACAAGCAGAGGTAGATCAGTGAGGAAGTAGTGCCTATAATATGAGGGAAGATGATATTAGAAGATAATGATCTACTTTGGCATCTACTAACAAGAACATGCTGAAAGAAGACTTTCTCATCAAAATGATTGTGTTAAATTGGTAAGTGGCTGAGTTCATGTAATTTCACATCGTTTGCATCGATGAGTGTGACTGCGAGGTAGAATAAGAAGACACAGCGATGGAGAGAGAGAGAGAGAGAGAGAGAGAGAGAGAGCAATCTGCCTGAGGGCCGGTCCAGTGAGAGGGCCCATGGGACGGGGTGCCCACAGCCGTGGTGATGATGGTGATTGATGCAGGCACAATTCAGACACCCCAGACACTGAAGCAAATTAAAAGGCTATTTTGTAAAGTTGTAAAGGAGCAGAATGGCAGAGGGTTGTGAGGAGCCCCCCTCCCTCCTGCCCCCTTTGCTTCTCTGTCATACCATCAGCTTCTGTTTGGTTTCCTTGGTGTCATCGGTCCCTCAGGGAAGGGAGCTATTACAAGCCTTTCATGGTCAATCATATGGAATACACCGCTGATATGGGCGTGTGTGGCAAGAGGCTAAATGGCCAAAACTTTAAATTCCAGCTGGATATATTTTGAGTGTATTATTTCAGAGCAGGTCGCTTCAAATTTGTTTCAATATTTGACCACTGTATGAAATTCATTTAAACTTAACTGTTGTATTGTGTACTGCAAAGGTTCAATTTCAGTCTTGAAAAGCAGTACAGTAACGTTTAAATGGATGAAAGTCAGCAAGCGATGATGATAACACTCAACATCTATGGATTTTTGTTGAATATTTTTGGATGATGCAAATGAAAACAAAAAGTGCAGCTTCTTTTCAATAGCACCTTATTTGTACACGATGCACAAATAATTCATCCACGGTTTGAATTTGATTGACCCACCTGACCTCAGGATGCACCCGTTGCTGAGTGAGCGTCCTGCTTGAGAGCCGTGCGCGCGTGTGTGGAGAGGCGATAGGCAACACAGACTGTGTCGGGCCATCGGCAGAGTCACATGCCAGAGGTCAAACCAGTGTCAAGTGGGGAGTGAGGCCAGCTGAGCTGCACGGGCCCACGCATTGTGCTCATCAATGCAGCTGCTGTCAGTTATCAGGAGTGTGCGGTGGGGGGCGGGGGGATGCAGGCCTGTGATGAAGGAGCGTACTTGTGTACGTATGTGTGTGTGTGTTTGCATAAGTTTAAGAGAAGAGGAGGGTGAAGCTAAGGGGCATATGGACCTCCAGGGTAAAAATGACTATTTTCCACGCAACACATGCCAAATCTCTCACAAGCGGGTCACCTGCTTCACATCTCTGATTCTCAGAAGAAAGGCGACAATATTTTATTTTCTCTGACAATAAAGCGCTAAAGTAGAATGCTTCAGGCTGCAGTGTATTTTCTATTTGTTTTATTTGTTTTTTCTTTCTGGAATGGCTTCAGCACATAAGGTTGCTTGATTTTTGGTTTCACATCAAATGCCCTTTCTGACATATGTTGAGCAATTTTGGAGTTCAGGGCCTTCAAGAATTTCAACCAGCAAATGTCTGGTCACAAGCTTGCTTCAGTAGCTTCTAAACTACCACTGTGCTTAACATTGAAGCTTTAGTAAAATTTTAAATTACAAAATAACACCAAAAGTATATTGAAATTAAACAGTAATAACAGGGGTGCCAAACTCATCAGGGGCCATACAGCCCAGTTTAATCTTATTTGGGCCGGCCAGTATAATTACAACAAATCTGATCACCTCTTTCATATGAAAACCATGTAATCTATAAACCTAATTGCACATTTTTCCATATTTCCATATTATTTGGAAAAGCATGTCACCTTCCAGTTCACACAATTTCTGCAGCCTTCAGGGTGGATGGTTTCACAAACTCTCCTCCACAGTGCTGATCTGATGGTAACATAATGCCACTAGTAAATGTTGGGCTGTGGACAGATTACTAACTGAGGTTACTTTTGAAGAAAACTGCTATTAATGTTTTTGTGAGTTTTAGATTATGCAAGCATCTAATATTGGCCTGCACGTTTGAATTGACACCATGTCTGCTGAATAATCACGTTTTACTAACAAAGGAGAAGAAATAGAGGGAGAAAAAAAATCCAGAGGTGGATATGCATGCCATTAAATTGAACACCTTTTAAATTCTGTACACAAACTTGACAGCAGTGATTTTGTTGATAAGGTTTCCTCTCTTGTTATGATCGTCTGTAATGTGTTGCGCTGGGATCTCCGTCAGGGGTGAGGTGTCTGAGGCTGAAGTACAGAGGCTTGATTCCCACACTAATGGCAGCTCCCAGGAAAGATATAATCAGCTGTACTGCAGTAGGGTCACGACTCTTGCAGGAATGGCTTATCACCTGCTCCCATGCCGCCACCGCCCAACTGCCAAACACTGACACCAGGGATGGGGTGGGGGTGGGGGGTGGGATCCCACTGTATGAATCGATTTGCACTCACGCAGATATGTCCCGCCAAGAGGTCACCGAGGCTGCGTAATATGTACACTGTCAAGTCAATAAGAAAATATTAGCTAAACGGCTTAACAGAGAGGGGGAGAAGGCAGACAACTGCTTGCATGAAAGGATGGATCCATGCGTGTGTCAGACGTCCCAGTCTGCCATCCCCGGTGCATCTGTCAGTCTCTGATCTCTCAGTTGTATGCAGGCAGGGGAGTCATAGATGCTGAATTAGAATGAGAGTGGACTGCAGGAGTGCTCGAGACAGACTGTGTCCTGATGCGGCCGCCCACCCTTGTCTTTTCAGCTGGGCCTTCTCATACGCTTCCCTTTCATTCCAGCAGCTCTCTGGGACCGAGCTTGTCCCAATGCACTAAACAGATGGGCGGCTCACAAAGGGCCGCGCTTCTTGGCAAGCTGGTGTCCTACATGGCTGATTACACCTAAATACAAAACCCGGAATTGATACAGTGGCCCGTGATCACATTATGCAATGAGTGTGCAGTGCAGACAGAAAAAATGGAAAGATAAGGTAGGTTGAAACCTGCCTGCATTGTTCTGAAGAGACAAATTCTGTTCCTGCTGGCTCAGATAAACAGGAAGTGGCTAGGAGCCATGAAGTTTACATTAAATATGGAAAAATTAATGCAGCACACTAACAAAATAAATAAATGTCATCATTCCTCCAATCAAAGAAAAATTATTGTCAATAATGTGATTTTCTTACAAAATGATGCAAATTTTAATTCTTCCGCTTTGTGTTGTACATCTGACACAGTGTGTGTGTTCAACAGTGTTCGATTAGTTCAAAAGTTAAACAAAATTTTTTTTAAGAAGCAACTATGTCACAGATGATAAAGTGCATTTTGCTCAAATCTTGAGATCCGTGGTTCATTTCCAGGTCCTCCTGAACAAGCATCTATGGACAGGATGCTAAACTCCATCTAACCACTGTTTTTGAATGTGTTCAATATAACTGGCAATGTAGAGCACTTTTGAGACTTTCTATAACCTGCAAAATATATAAGATTAAGTCACATTCACAGATAAAAGTGTAATGTGAAAGCAACATTGTGTTTTTGTGAAAAGACAGCAGCAACTTCTCTGTTAGGGAGCTACCATTTGTCATGTTTTATCTACCATGCTAGTCACCAAGAGTCTATGCTTCATGAATTAACTTATACCTTCCTTCATAACATACCTGTAAATCTAAAGTAAAGCAACAGTAGTCATTATGGATTAGACCACACTGTATAGTCATATTAAACCCAGATTTCAAACAATCACGCCGGAGCTGTTCTTCTGGCTTTAGTGTCTTTAGTGTGTCTCATCATGATGTTACAGGCATCTCCATGTAGTGTACGTGTTGTCAGTATGTGTGTGTGTGTGTGTCTTTGTACATCCACGTGTCCATATTCATCTGATGCTGTGTATGTGCACATAAGATAGAGCCAAACAGAAAAAAAAGGGGGAGTGGGTACATGCCTGTAGCCAGACTATCCTCATTTCTCATCGACCTTTAAAAAAATCTGGGGCTCCTTATCAGCAGCCGTGTCCTTTCCTTCCTCTCAGACTGCCCTCCCATCCCTGTCTGGCCTTCCAGATATGCTAATCGCTATGTAAGAATATCCTGTTGGATAATTACCATACATTACCCTGTGCTCATCTCCGGATTAATTCTTCATGTGCATAATCGCATTTGGGCTTCTTTTCCAGCCCAGTGTTAAAGGTGAAACGTGGGTAAATACAATTTACACCGGTCGAACGTTATTGTTTGGAATGTGTTAGCGATTCTCATACCTCCAGGATATTGTCTGCAGACTGAGATGGCTGAATGAAGGAGATTATCTCTATAGTCATAAACTGTCCAGGCTCCTGGATCTTAGAGAGTTGTAATACCACCACCGCAGGCTGTTTTCAGTGGTGAATATCCTTGCATTATCCATGTTGTTGTGCTGATGGTTTTGTGTGAATGTCTATATCCATGGCTTTGTATTGATCTCTTACTATCCAAATGTACAGAAAAAAATATTGTATGAATTAAGCTTTTTTTATTAGTTTAGGTCTGATTCAGCAATGCAAACAATTGTATTTACTCCAACTTTATTTTCAGGAGATAAGAGTCAGCTGCTTGTGAACTTGTTTTGATTCAAAAAAAGATATTTAATAGTGTTTGTGCAAAGCTATCAGAAAACAGAGAGATTCCTTCAAGGTACAGTTTTAGGATTAACTTCATTCTCACATGGGTGATGAAACAAATGGAAATACTACTTGAATATAGCAACATTTTTCGAAGTCATTGTGTTTAAATGAGCCCGTTTTCAAAATATGCACATTTTGCTATACTTATCCTAAGTTGCTATTCAGTAAGCACACACCTTGAACTAATATTCATTATATGACTATTAATGCCTGGAGTTAGTGTTTTTCCTCTGAAGAAAGAAAAATACAGCTTATGCATATGGGTCCTATTGATGTAATGTAGCTACTTGAGTACAAATATTCGGTACTCTTTTCACAACTGTACATCACAAATAAAATCCAAATCTGAAAATCCTTACATAACATTACAATGTGGAATTTTTTTTTAAATTGCATACAACAGGGACTGGTTGGTGCCTGGTTTGCAAGCTGATCAATGCATTTCTCTCCCTATACCGATGGCTCCTCCCCTATTTTTATATCCCATTTGAATATATTGAGTGGGCCATCTGTAAGCCATTTATCTACATCAAAAAGCCGTTAGGATTGCCTTCTCCTCCCCCTGGCTCTGCCTCCAGCTCGGTTAACACATACAAATCAACACAAGTATGCATATGTTGCTGAACGCAGACAGACACGCACCCAAATACATACAATGTTTATGACACTGCCACAAAGTGGCAACACATTGACAAATATCTCTTACACATCCAAGTTTATTTTCTCTCTAGCAGTTTTTTTTTTTTTTTTAACCCACCTCTGTCTATGAATCAGCCGTCTTTTGCTTTCTGCAACAGGCTCTGGAGACGTCTGCCTGACAGTCACCATTAGCTTTATCCACCGACACAGGAAGCTGTTTTAATATGATCCTCCTGACAACTGATGCCTACGTCTCTGTCTGCAGACCTTTCAACAAAGCTCTGCTGTGGCGGCTGCATACATGACCCTTGTGAACAAACCATAAAAGCACTATTACAAGAGTAATGACCAAATTTAACAGTTTGCTTCTGCACACCTGGGTTCCAGACAAGGACTGTATATTTCCTCTGACAGTCCCCAACATCTCTGCAGGGCGCAGCCAACCAGAACGTAACTGGCAAGGTCAATATCCCGAGAGAGAGAGAGAGAGAGAGAGAGAGAGAGAGAGAGAGCGCGCCACAAAGATATAGTGTATTTGTGAATTCTCATTTGTGGCTGCTGCAAAGGGCCTAGAGAGCACTTTGCACAGCTCTCTCTGCTTCTTCCTGCTACACTGGAATTGAACAGCAGTGGGATTATGTGTTTATCCATCTGGTCAAGCAAGGTGGGAGGTTTTCTCTTGGAGGTTGTCGGTACTTTTACCAAATGCAGTACTACTAGGACTAGGCCTACTAGAGTTTTGTGCATCATATGCATTAAGTTGCATATTGATATGCAAATGAGTCAACAGTTGAAAGAACTGGATATGTGTCTGCTTTAATCACCTTGAGGCAAATCCCAACCTCTTGAGTCACACTTTTCTGACTATGATGTGATAATCTGTTTTCTCCCAGCATGCCCTTGGGGACAGCCACAAAAATAATCCTTTTATTTAAACACATAATGAGTAGGAATGTAAAATCAAAGCTCTCTCTCTACGTATGTATATATATATATTATATATAGTCTAAAATTCATATTATACATAGTCACTCTGACCTGCCAGAGCTTGAGGGACAGTGGGTGGTGAGAGTCAGGGGAGCGCACAGTGCAAAGTGCTAATGGACTGACACGGCAGAACATCTGATCACAGCTCTGTGCCTTCGCCCAGTCCACTGCTTCATGCCTCCTGACTTTGACATATGCTCATAGCAAAATACATCTGATAGACTGCACCCTCAGGCTCTGGCACCCTCTCGGCTCTTTATTCAAATTACCCACAGCCTCCAGACTCAATCCCACACACCTATTGCACACCTCGTACCTGACAGCACAGCACTTGTATCTTGGAGGTGACGGGAAGCCGGGGGGACTCATCCCTCCTCCCCCGCTTGGGATAACCCCAGATAACACAACACAGAGCTGGAATCTGATTCTGGGAAAAAAACAAAAAAAAAACAAACACTGTCAATCCATTTGTATTTTTTTTTTTTGTATAAAACCTGGCTACATATGCATTGCCATAATGTTATAATGTCTAAAACAATTAATAATGTATTTTGTGGAAATTTTCCTATTTTACATGCAAGTATAATTTATCAGGCAGTCACATATATTTCTGTAGCCTTAAAATAAAGATAGATATAGCTTTTACAGAATGTTTACAAATGAGGAATCTACCTCACACTTCTCATGATGACAAAGAAACATGTGCCCCTTTGACATATTTTGACATATTTGATGACATGTACTGTGTGCATTCAAATCTGTCCATTTTTTAAAAAGATGCTTCAATGCATCCAAAAAAAAGCCATATTTAGACCACTTTTTACAAGCAAAATCAATATATTGTAGGGTATCAATAATCAGTGGTGTTTGAAATGTCCAGAATATTATAACCTTTTCCAAAAAAAAAAAAATATTTTTTTTTTGATGTAACACATGGATTAGGGTTGATTTTGAAACACAAATCATATAAAATATTTTCCTGAAGTTTCAAAATATCCTACAAAGCTTAAGTCTTACAGTTTCTACATATTTCTACAGGTGGGTTAAATTTAGGATTATTTCAATTCATAGAACCTCTAAAAGTTACAATTATAATCACAGCAAATACAATAGGAAATACGCATGTTCTATAATTCCAGGAACATAATATATCCTTTAATTTTGCCATACCAAAACTAAAAACTTTTCTTTCTAAAGCAGCTACTTGTTCAACCAGCCTGCCTGAATGCAGATGTAACGTTTGTCATGTCAATAAAGCTATTTGCAGGCGATTGATCAGCTGCAGCCTCCCGGTTCCCATGAGGGCTCAGTGAGAATTAAGTCCAAAGAAAGGGAGGAGAGTGACACTCGCTGATTCTTCACATCTGACCTCAGATAATAACGGGAGACCTGTGATCAGCTCCTCGAAGTGCTTTGCTGTAGCATGCCTATTGGCTCTGCTCTCTGGAGAGAGTGAGAGATAAAAGAAGCATGACACTGTACCCTACCCCCTATCAGCACTTGTCAGTGATCGGCATAGAAACCAGTAAGGGGACAAACCAAAGATGGTTTTGCATTTTGTCTCAGACCAGGAGGATGTGGATTTATGCAGTTGAGTGATCGCACAGATCACTGCTTTCCTGTGTACCAAAAATGCCTCAGGGCATCCCCACCATGAAAGATTTTGAAGTCGTATCTTTCAGCTGAACAAAGCTCTCCTGGTTTTTTTTTTTTTTTAAGGAAGAGTAAAGATCAATGACTATCTGGGGTTTGTGGAGGCACAATCAATCCTGTGTATGTTCTGTCCACTCAATGAAGATGAAGAAAGAATAACATAATATGGTCAGCAGAGGGTTACAACTGATTTGAAAAGAGAACCTTTGAGGTCTTTTCATTTGATTCCTTAGTGTTGTGGTGTATTGATTTTTCTCTCTTTGACCCTTTTTCCAAAATATCTCTGTTTTTGGTCCTCGCTATCAAATAACACATACACATGAATCGGGGTGTCTCCAGTGCAGTTAGAAGTTTATTTTGGCCAGTTGTTAAAAAGTGTAGCTTACTTTTATCTGTCGACTAGATTCTTCAAATGGACACTCTAAATGAGATGTCATGGAGAATATTAACCTCCAGAAACATTGCTTTACTTCTACCTCTTTTATCTAAGTTAGGACACAGATTTTTTTTTCCAGCTGAAAGTAATGAGTGTAAACCTGGGATGAACAAGATACTCAGCCATACTTTCAGCCGCGCATTCATCCATATTTTACTTTCACTCCATACGATTTAGGGCATTCATAACTAAAGTCAATCCAGAGTTTATCGTTTAAACAGATGAGAAGAATTCATCTGTCGTTAATGTTAGGAGATGATACAAACTCCACACAAAACACACTTAAGCCTGTTACCATACTGGGGTCATTGCTCTGTAAGGCGAGATCGCTAAACACTTTTTGTACGGCTTTTTGTACGACTGCAAGAACTTGTGGAGGCACAAGAACGGCTGCAAGAAGGAAAACTGCAAGAACGAAAACTGTTTTCAGATTTTGGAGTTCATGCAGCTTGCGTTTTGACACATCTTCAAAACAGAACTTATTTCTTATGTGGCGTTCGACAGCTATTGTGTGATTTGGCGTAAATTTGAAGTGACCATGGTTACTGTAGAAAAGTGAATTTCTTTCATGAAATATCCCGAGCAGAACTTCACTGTTGTGTATATGTGGACTTTGCCATTCACACTTTTTATTAAGATTAACCCCACCCCTGATTGTTCATTTTGTTTGTATATTTTAATCTGTATCTGTTCATCTGGTTCTATAATTGTGAACTCGTCTGTTCCATTTGGTAAGGTACTACTTGTCGCCCTGACAGACGACCTTGCGATTTACTGTAGATCTGCTCCTCGTGTTGCAATTGTGTTTCACTGCTTGTTATGACATCTATTTCATTATCACTATGAAAAAATATTCACATTTAATTTAAAGCGTTCTTGTGTTTGGGATCCTCTTAATTGCAAGCATTTCCCATCAACATACCCCTTTAAGTGAACGCTGCTCCTTATCCTGTGAGATGACCGTGTTAACTTGTGTATCTGAATCTAAAGTTAAAATATTTCCATGAGTGCACTATTAAGGGTTATCAATGCTTTTCTTTCGGCATGATGAGACACATTGTGTGATCAACAGGATCTACAATTTTCCATAAAAGATAAAATCTACTATGACACAGTTAAAGCTTTACCGTTTTTCCTTCTTTGATCAAGCCTTTTAGCACACACACTTTCTACCAGTTTTCAGGATTTGTCCAATACTTTCAAATGCACAGGTAGTTTTTTCATGTGGAAGAAAGCACTAACTTCAAGTGGAGAATCAATCAACCTGCGTAGAGGATGTAGAGCATTAATGGGCAGAGAGACGTGGTATGGATGGATAGATGGAAAATGAGAGCCTGCGCCATCTGTCAGTCCATGTGATGAATGGAAATGGACTTCTCTTCTCCATCCTCAGTTCTGTACCATTTTACACCACCTTGGATGACATTTTTCTCATCAGTCATGTTTTCTACATTCGTTGCAAATTACTCCATCAGACGCTGCAAGCACCTGTCTGGGTGACTCCGGGAGAGCTTGATGTCTCGCAGACAGCTGAGTGACAGGGACGGTAAAAACCAACCGGAGGCAGCAGAGGAGAGTGAAGGATGAGAAAAGCCAGGGACTCGTCTGGACAATTCCCCTGGGTGGAGCTGTATCAGTCAATCTGGAGCTAATTCGTGTCAGAGTGTGTATGCTATCTCCTTGAGAGGGCAAGCAGAAGGTTGATAAAATTCAAGTCGAGGTGAAGTTGGTTGCAGGAGTGGACAGAATTACAGAGATGAAGATAACATGTATTACACTGAGTTTCGCCAATGTTAAAACAGCTTCTGGATATCTTTTTACAAGTATTCTTTTTACATGTTGAAGAGGGATTGAGGGGTTTGTTGAGTTTTAGTTGATTTTTTCACCTCATACATCTTGTGCAATTTTTTTTCTCATCTAATAACAGCAAATACTGAGTAATGGTGCTCATCCCACAAATGGATAAAAATTACAATCGTGGTATTATTTGAATGAAAAATAAACATTATGACATTCTTAGGACAAGAAATAGTCCAGCACAAAATTCCCATCCCTTTGGTAAAATATTCACATATCTGATTCTGGAATTCTTTTCACTGAAGATTCTTCAAGATTCAAACTCTTAAAGATAAACATGCAAAACTGTGAATTCTGTTTTTTTCGATAACAAAAAATATTCCCATCAGCTCTGAAATGGACATTTATTCATAGTCCTTTCTGAAAAGTGTCTTTTGTTTGTTTGTTATTCTTTGACAATACCACACTTAGATGAACACCCCAATAGAGGAAATAAGCAGAAAGGTTTAAGTAGAGGAGCACTGGGTTTTCAGTCGGAGGCAGGTGAGAAAGTAGAGCAGATGGTGACGTTGGGGCTCTGTGTCGAGTGCATAATGTACCCCCAGGCCGGTGGAAGCAATGCCTAAATTAATATGATTTGTCCACCTTTGATATTTAAGCGGATTATACCTTATGTTCAAACACAGAGTTGTGAATGGACTTAGATGAAAAGTGACACACAGCAGAATAGAATTAGAGGCTCCTGAAGGACTCCTTCATTCATTGTTAACTTCTTGCCTAATCCTTATTAGGATGTACAGGTCTGGGGGAGCTGGCCGTGGCTGTGGGGACATGTGCCCCTATTGTGTGCCTGATGGTTAATTGTGCTGTCATGGCAGGAGGAGGGGGAAAGCAAATGGAAGGAGAATAAGGGATCAAGAAAGTGTATAAAGGACCCCTCCATGTTATGGGTGTTACTCAGTCTGGCTGAGCCCTGATCCTCTATGGCATAAAGCAGGGCATACAGAACTCAGTCACTTTCACCCAGCGTGTGTGCATGCAGTATATCACATCAGTGTTCACAGAGAAACCTGCAAATTAACTACAGGTGAGGGAAGCAGTGAAGGCTGTTAAAGCAGCAGTGAAGTTGATATAAAAATATAGAATTTTTTTCTAATTGAAAAAAAACTCCCGACCTTCTTACTCTGATTTAACAGATCAGACACATTTTCTGAATGCAAACTGCAGCTCACATACATGCTTAAATGAAGCATTTTAGAGGTAAATTAGTCCCGGCTCTAGCATAAAGTTTAGTCTTCCTAAAGCTAATTGCAAATACAAGCATCTTAAAAAATCTCAAGAGCTAAAATGATTGGTTCATACCAGCCAGAAATGTGTTGATTCTCTTATTTTCTCAGTAAAATGAGGGATCCATCCATCTCGCAATGTCAACCTTATTGTGACGACAATATCTCCACATGAGGGGACGATGCTCGTAGGTTCTAGAGTATGTTGGAAATATAGTTACAGAGAAGTTATACACTAGCAGATCATTTTTTATAACCGTTGAATTACCTGTTTTGACAGGACTGTTATTGTAGACCTACTCTTGCTCCCATAACTACTGGCTTTTAAAGACCTACACAGCATGATGAGATTGACTCGAAACCATTGGCATACCACAACAAATGTATGATGACATTGAAGCCGAGCTTTTTTTTCCTTTTTCTTTCTTGTTTTTGCTTCTTAAAGAATTGGAAATTCATTGATGTTCACTATTATAACCTCCGCCAAGGAGGTTGTTTTTGCCAAGATTTGGCTGTCTGTTTTTTAGCAGTATTTTGCAAAAATTCATGATGGGATCTTCCTAAAAAAAATTCCAAAGATGCATCTTGACCCAACTTAGAATCCATTAAATTTTGAGAGTGATCCGGATAACCATCTGAATACAAAAAAATTAAATATCAAAAATCCTGTTTTTCCACTTAATTTATCATTGCCGTTTTCAAAAAATCATATCTCTTGGAGATCATATTTAATTGACTTGTAAAAATTCATTGATCTGTAGGATGGTCATATCTACTCAGATGCAAGATTCCATCTGAATCTGATCCAGAATGAGGTCAGGAGAAATTCCAGAAGGTAACATTGGAAACCCCATTAACAAGTTTCAGAAATCATAGCTCATTCAATTTTGTTTCAATTCTCTTGAAATTTGACAGGTATAATTGGAGGATCATTGCCCTGAATTGTGTCTGATCTGATCGTGATTAACAATGTGGTGGCACTTTAAAGTTGGAAAATGTTAACATTGAAAACGCCATTTGGCGGAGATCTGCGCTCTCTGAGTGCTTTTTTAGTATTGACTGATGCAATAACTAGCAAATAGTTGAAAACAAAAAAACATCTAATGATAATTTTTCATTGTACTCTGTACTCTTTGTAATCTGAACTGGTCCTACTTTGCAGACATCTCATAAATGTGAGGCAGGAATTATGGT
>OMNM01064997.1:0-10179 GCA_900302745.1 Parablennius parvicornis | reverse complement strand
GAGGATGAAGGGAGCTCAACAGCAGGGTAAGTCACTACAATATCTTACGGTTTCAGCCTGGACAGACGATTCCGTGGTAGATGTTTTCCGGATAAACGTGGTGCGGGTCTGCACGGGCAGGATCACGTCTCCAGAGGCCCAATAAAAAAATGGGGCCGGGGCCACAGGCTCCAACAATACATGGCCGGTCGTTGCCTGTTTTGCCCGGTGGCAGCTCAGCTACTGGGCAGTGTGGATGCCTGGGTACTGTCTACTCTCACCCAAGGCTACACCTCGCTGTTTTGACGTAGGCCCTCACATACCGGCCGGGTAAGTGAGGGCCGATTTATTTTCTGCTCCCAAAGGAGGACGAGAGCCTCTGATCAGTATTGGACCTGAGGGGATGCAACAGGTTCTTAGAATTCCTGGCATTTCACATGCTCACTGCAGGAGAGGTCTGACATGCAATCACCAAAGGGGAGTGGTTCACGCTGGTTGACCTCCAGGATGCGTACTGCTGCCCTTGCTTCTCTGGAAGCAGAAGGGCTGAAGGTGCTATCTTAACCCGACAACTGACTTGTCTGTGCGCCTTCCCGTGCTCAGGCAGTCAAGGACACACTCCGGCTTTTGACCCATGTGGTCCACCTGGGGCTATGAGTGAACATGAAGAAGAGAAGTGTGGATCCCTCCCAGCAGGTTACATATCTGGGGATCAACCTGAATGCTGTCACTATGACGACAAGCTCTGCAGCCGGACGCGTGGACGACATCCTTTCATCCCGGTCCCATTTCAGGATAGGAAGGACACTGCCCTACATTCACTTCCTACGCCTCACAGGCAAACTGACAGCGGCATCACAGATCATCCCCCTGGACCTGTTGGTTCTTCGGCCTTACCAAATATGGCTCAACAGCCTCCACCTGGATGGCAGATTATACAGGCATCGGAGGGTCGAGGTTACCCGGAGGTGTGCCCGATCTCTAATCCGGTGGGGAGAGAGGTCTTTCTGGTGAAGGGGATAGCTCTGGGAGCTGTTCCGTCACACACAGAAAATTTGACGGTGGGTGCTTGCTCGGCAGGTTGGGGCACTGTCTGGTAGAAGCCGACTGTGCGAGCCCTGTGGTCGGCCAGGGACAGCATCAGGTACATAAATACTGGAGCTGCTGGCGGCTCACCTAGCCCTGGAACACTTTATGCCTTTCATAAAGGGAAGGCACATCCCTGTCTGGTCGGACAACATATTGGCAGTGGCACAGATAAATCGCCAGGGTGGCACTAGGTCACCGCAGTTATTGCGAATGACAGAGTATCTCCTAGGCTGGGTCAGAGCGATGCATGTGGCGAGGGAACAGAACCAAGTGGCAGATTTCCTCTCTCGAAGGAGACTCCCGCCCGGTGAATGGAGGTTTCACCCTGAGGTGGTGGAAAACCTCTGGAAACTGTTCGGGAAGGCCGGGGTGGACCTCTTCACATCAGTCAACCCATTGCCCCCTCTGGTTCTCTTGGACAGAGATCTCCAGCCCCCTTGGGCAGGATACCCTCGAACACGACTGGCCACGGGGGCTGCTCTACACGTTCCCCCCTCTGACCTTGATCATGCCAACACCACACAGGGTCTTCGAGCAGGGCCACAGCCTGCGGCTGGTGGCTCCTCTGTGGCTGGGAAGGACCTGGTTTCCCCCTGCTATACAGGCTCTGTCATAATGAGCCATGCGCCTCCCCGACAGGAGAAATCTCCTCTCTCAATTGGGGGTCAGATGTGGCACCCAGACCTTGGGCGTCTCCAGTTGTGAGCCTGTCCATTGCATTGGCCGACCCGCTTCTGAATGATTGTAAAGGGGCTGTAAGAGCCACCATCCTGAACACGTTGGCACATTCCACCCCAAGTCAATATGAGAACAAGTTCAAGAGCCAGTAACTGGGGAGTGGACTGGGTCCAGCCATCTGTCTGGACCCAGTCCACTCCCCAGTTACTGCTCTCCTAGACTTTCTCCAGTCTCTTCTGAATAGTGGCCACTCACAATCCACGCTGAAGGTCTTTGTCGCCGCTATTTCCAGCAGACATGTCCAGGTCGACTCCCGCCAGTTGGTGACCTGCTTTCTAAAAGGGGTCTTAAGGCTCCAGCCTCCAATGATTTGGAGGGCCCCGGCATGGGATCTGCCCCTGGTAATTGAGGCGCTGGGTCGACATCCCTTCGAACCCTTGGCACAAGTGGAGCTCAAGTGGGTGTCTGTCAAAACAGCACTTCTCCTAGCCATCGTCGCTGCTAAGCGGGTTAGTGAACCACATCCCCTATCGGTGAAAGATGTCTGAGGTGGCACCCTGAAGGGAGCGGGGTCACGTTGTGGCCGAACGTGGCTTTTCTCCCAAAGGTGTTGTTGCCCTCGTACGTGAACCAGCTGATCCGGTTGACACATGTCAAACCATTGTCAGAACTGCTATGCCCAGTTCGGGCCTTGAAGGCTTACATTAGTGCTACAGCAAGCATGCGCCGATGCGAGCAGCTGTTTGTCTGCTACGGTAGCCTTAGGCAGGGCAGGGCCCTGTCAAAACACTGGTTGGTGGACGCCATTACGCATGCCTACATGGCAAGTGCGCTTCCTCCACCATCCGGGGTGAGATTTCACTCAACAAGGAGTGTATCTACTTTATGGGCTGCTCTGAGGGGAGTGCCCATTGTGGCGGTTTGTGCTGCAGCCTCATGGACCTCACCCAGCACCTTTACCAGGTTCTACAGGATGAACGTGCGACACCCCCTCCTCTGGTAGCGGTTTTGGCCGTCACTCCTTCAGCATCCAGTGTGTGAGGTGGGTATATGGATTCCTCATCACACTGTTGACATTACTCATCCAGTGCTAAATCACAGCCTCTGGTGGTCAGTAGGAATGAAATAGAACGAAAGTTACGTACGTATCTACGGTTCTATGAATCTCGGATGACCACCAGAGTGTTCAGTCCCTCGGAATCACCTTGGTTTCGCGAGAAGATTCCTGAGGGAAAGATCGTTTAGACTCCGGGGGTTTATTCGGTGGTCTCAGGTGACTTTGTTGGTATAGGTCAGGAGTCTGCAACTCTGCGGCTCTTTGGTCCCTATGCTGTGGCTCCTTGAGCCTTGGTCCGCTGGCATACAACAGGTACACAATGTTGGAATTCTTCACTTAACCACGATGCACACAACTGAATGACATTGAAGCCAAAACGCTCACATGCATGGTCCTAAAAACACCTGCATACATGCGCCCTTCATGTCTTTGTATGCGCCGATTTTATGATATAAACGTGCTCACGGGTTCAGTGGGGGTGCGGCTTCCAGTGTGTTCTGTTCATATTGAGACAAGTCCAAATGGCTCCTTGAGTGTTGAAGGTTGCCAACCTCTGGTATAGGTGCTCGACCAGTGTGTAAGTGAGACATAGATATCCAGTGCTAGGGCACCACCTCTGGCGGTCATCCGGGATTCATAGAACCGTAGTTGGGTCAATGGCGTAGCACCCAAAATTTCTGTCCGACTCTAAATATTTCCACTAATAAAGGTTTCCATGCATTAAAATATAGCATATACATAATACATCTTCTATAGATGCGTGCACTAGGAATTCTTAATAAAAAAAAGTAAATATTTGACTAAATTACAGTTAAGTGTAAAAATGTCATGTGCTGCGACTGTCCGACCACAATTGCCGTTTCCAAAACATCTTTAAAATTACTCTAAATATATTTAAATTTATTTTCCGCCCTATCCAGCATAATTTCGTAACTGTTTTGTTGTCCTGTATAAAGTTTAAAAGTATTTTGGTATCTATCTTCATCACAATATTCATGCAGACCTTGTCCGAGGATTCTGATTTCATGAATTATGCAGTGCAACCATTAAGAAATTACCCTTTTGGACTTTTATTTTGAAATATGTCCAAGGACAGGAAGTTGCATTGTGCACAAGGTTGTCGGTGATCCATGAGAGCAGCTAACAGGTTTGTTCCTCTCTCAACTTTGGAAAAAGTGACCCACTTGACAGTTGGTCTGCAGTGTTCATGTAACCTTAAAAAAACTATAAATAATAAGGTTTTTCTACTAATATTGATTTTTGAATATAAATTCTCTATATCCTATTGTTGATAGCTAGCTTGTTTTGTTTAGCTGGCTAATTATTAGCCTCTTAGCTTTGATTTAACTTGAAAATATCATGTGGTGGAACCAACTATCAAGTGGTCCAACCATTACAGAGAGCTTTTCCTAATAAATATATCACCTAATTTAACCATTTTTGTGCTTTAAAAAAAAAAATTACATAAGTAATATACTTTTTCTGTGCTATTTGTGTTGTTTTTTTTTTGTTTTTTTTAACAAATTGGGCGTCATTTATTCTAAAATTTCAGAAACAATGGTTTTCCTTAATTTTTAAACAATCGAAGAAATGGGAAAAAAATATTTTGTATGTATGTAATCTAACATTTGCAATTATACATTTATTGCTATTTTATGATTAATTAATGGCTTTTCATTTGTACTTCTAGATGCCGCTGTCGAGCCGGGAAAAAAACCACTCGCCACAGGCAGCAGGTTAATTCTGACCCTGCTGCAAGAGCCGAGTACCTTGCAAGACGTAGAGAGAGGTATCTAACAAATAAATAAAAAAGTGACCTGAAATGTATTTTGCACTCGTGTTTAATTGCCTGAGAGAAGTATATTTTTTGTTAACGTGCATCTGCTATTGTCTTTAGATCAAAATATAATTTACTTCAAAAGCAAATGGAATGATTCAATCTTTTTTCCTTTTCAGCTACCAGAGAAGAAAATGGCAGGGAAAGATTCCATATGTGAGGTCAAGTGAGCTGCCAGATAAAGAGAAAAAGAAACAGAGAGACGGAGTGTTGCATCGAGTACTTACAGAGAAAGGAATAAGATGGCAAATGCTATGTCAGACATGACACCACTCTTTATGGAGGACATCCATGCAAGTCTGGTTGAACAAGAGCAGCCACGAGCTACCACACAGTGCAGCTGAAGCAGTGGTACACCCTTTAGCTCTGAATAAGGATTTAAATCCACTGGCGTCCTCCACACCAGACAGAGATCAGAAAAGGAATAGAGCAGAGAAACGTTGTAAATAACTGCATAAAGAGAAGCGTGAACAGGTCTTAAAACTGAGGACCAGCTGGAAGAGATGAAAAAAGAAAAAGGTATGTTCAGAAAGAATGAGGAGAGGTTAAAGTCAAGACAATGAGTAGGGGTAAGTGAAAATTTAAGCAAAGAAGGAGCAAAAACCTCTCAGGAGAGAAAGCAAGCTGTGATAAATTTTCTCTGCAGAGTGAAAACAGTCATCTTTTAGCTGGAAAAAAAGACCCTCTTACCAAAAAAAAAAAAGAAAATGCAAAGAAGAGTTCTAACAAAGCCACTCACTGAGCTCCATGCCCAGTATCAAAAAGAGGTGGAACAGAATCTATCCGTGTCTTATAGGCAGTGTGCCAGAAGATGGCCTCATTACGTTGCAGAGCTGAGGACCAGAGACAAAGAAACGTATGCATGTATGGAACATGAAAATGTCCGTGAACTGGTTCACACACTTGCCAAAAAACAGTTGTTGAAGACAACCAGCATGTCAGAGTTAATGAGTATGATTGTATGTAACCCCAAGAACAAATCATGCATGAATCTTGTATGCACAACGTGCTACTTTGATGAAGTTGAATTTGCTGGTGCTGACTGCACTGAGGTTTCCTGGGAACAATGGGAGCGCATAACTTCAACAAATGAAGAGAAAACTTTTGCAAATTAAAAAAAAAGAGTTTTAAAACAAAAACACACAGGGACAACTGAGGAATTAAAAGATCTGTTCTTCTCAAAGCTAGAAGCTTTAGCTATACACCAGTTGAAGTGGACCCATCAAGCCAAGCAGTTTCACGACCTTAAAAACAACCTCATAAAAAGTGATTGATTTTTATGAGGTTTGATTTTTTAGAAAACTATGATTGCAAGATCAACACAGAAATGCAAGCATATCATTTTGGAGGCAGCCGAAAGCAGGCTACAATACATACTGCTGTCCTCTACACCTCTCATGGTACCAAGTCCTATTCAACACTGTCAGACAGCCTTGGACGTGACGAACAAGCAGTGTGGACACACCTGGAGCCCATACTGAAAGAGCTACGCACAACTTGTCGAGAGATTACTGTTCTTCATGTAATCAGTGATGGACCAATTACACAGTACAGGAACAAAACCATCGTCTATCTCCTGAGTACTGTGCCTTTCCTTTCTGGTTTCAAGCACGCCACATGGAACTTTTCCGAAAGGGCCCATGGAAAGAGTGCCCCAGATGGCATTGGTGGTGGGGTAAAAAGGGATGCAGCTCCTCATATCCGTCGAGGAGGTAAAGTGCAGACTCCACTAGATCTCTAAGACATGCTGGCTAAAAAGTCGGGGTCAACCATTACTCACCATTGGATAAGCAAAGAAAGCATTAAGACATATGATGAGATGATTCCTGAAAAATTGGCGACTGTGAATGGAACCTTGAAGATACACCAGGTTTTGTCTTCAGAAGCTGCACACATAAGCTTTAGACAGGTGTCATGCTTCTGCAAGCAAACAGAAATAAAGTCATGCCTGTGTTACCAGCCTGTAAAAGTGAACCTGAGACACAAGACATGCCATACTGAAGATTCTTGCACTGAGGCACCAGGGGAACAAGACAATCCCCAGGCCTTGAAGGGAACTTTTGTGATTGTCATCTATGATGAACTTCCTTATTTAGACCAGGTGCTTCAGGTTGTGAGAAAAGAAGTGCAGGTAAGCTCCATGCAGCAGTCAGGTGACAAAAACATATTCATGTGGCCCTAGACTCCTGATATTATCATTTACCTGAAAAAAGATGTTCATGGTATCATCTCAGAACCTGAGCGAGCGACCTCACACAACTCAAAGTTGAGCAGCCAAGATTGGGCCAAGCTCAGAAATGTCTGCGGTCAGTAGGCGCCCCACTTTCACTAAATGTTGTTTTTGTTTGTTAGGTTTGATTAAACATTTCTTAGATTTGGATTTTTTTTTTTAGGTTAGATTTAAAATGTTTGAATGTTTCTTTAATTTAAATTTAAAATTTTGGATTGAATGTTTCTTGAATTTCAATGTTTTGTGATTTGCAGTTTTTCATTAAATGTTTCACTCATTATTTTACACTGGAGTGTACTTTTTTCAATATGGTTTTAATTATGTTTGCCTAGAATTTATTGTTTGTACAGTTTTAAAATGGTTTTATGGAAATTTCATAACCCTATGACACTATCATACTTTGGTCATTTGAAGTAACCACTCATCACGTGGTGTGACTAAAAATAATAGCACAACTGTAATGAATTAAAAATGAAAAATTTAATTTCTGTTACTGAAATATTATTCTCTTTCACATTATCTTTAGTTCAGTGGTTTTCTTAAAGATTTGCATCACTTTTATACAATTTACCAAAAAAATAAGTGAACTACTGTACATTCAAGAGGGAGATTGCAAGATTATTGAACAAAAATTTCGTTAATTACTCATAATAACTGAAAAATGTATAAATACATTGTTTTTAAAATTTTGAATAACTGGTAACCTGTAAAACAATATGATATTAAGGAAATTCATTAATTTTAAGATCGCTCTCAGTTGCACCACATGACATGTTTTAAAGCCACTGCTAAATAATTTACATAAATAAAACACCAAAATCATATCATTTCAAGAATTCATATGAATTTGTGGTTATAAGACTTTTTTAATGTTTGAACAATTGTATTAGATAATCATATAATTAATTTTTTTAAATTGGCCTGTTGAAAATCCTTATACGTCATTAACCCAGGTACGTACGTAACTTTCGTTATGCGTAACTACTGTGGCTTTATTAAAACTTAAAGCTCACATAGCTTTTAACAGCATTTGTAAACACAATAGACCCAGCTGTACCATTCAAATGTTTGAAATAAAATAAAAGTGCAACTTGGTGCAAACATTTAAATTAAAGTAAATAATTCCAGTGTATAAACAGAAAAGTCACATTATACCTAAATGACATTGTAAAGCTCCACACATAGTTTTATGAATTAACATAAAATAGTAGCATCCCCACTAGAATGATGTAGATAGATGCAAGTTACACCTAGCTTCTTAAGACACACAATCAAAACAAAAAAACTCTTCACTATACACCTGATTTTCTGCACCAAAAACAAAAACAGAAAAACAAGGGTAAACAGAGATGGTGCAATCTCGTGTCTTTCCTCTCTGCACTTGCCTGTAAAACATCTCCGTACTCCTTTCCATGATGCTTCTGCTGATGTTTTAGCAAGTTCGATGTGTTGAAATGTCTGGTTTTGCTGCCACTTCTTGAGACACTCGTTTTGCAAATGTTGCACTCAGCTGTTTTACTTTTCTCCGTAAAATAATTCCACACGGCAGACATGACTACAGCTCTGCAGGCTTCTGTTCACGTGACCAAAATACAGGCACATGGCAACCATGTTGACAGCTTGTCTGTTTACGGCATGCCGTGCAAGGTGAAGTTCAGGATAAATGATGATACCCCATCCAGTCATTTTGGCCTGGATCGGACTCGATACCGATCCAGTGGATTGGATTGGACCATCCTTAGTTGCTCCTAAACCCATATTGATGGTCAATCAATAACTGAAATTCCTCATGAAATCAACCAAGTTATTCACAAACAATTTATTTTTGAAAACCGAGATAGGACACTGGTCTGTAATTTGATAGTATAAGTTTGCCCTTAAGTGCTGTTTTCATATGAATAGTCATTTTCAATAACCCAACTTTTAAGTTACCACAAATTAGGTATTTTACAAATTAAATTTTTGAACTGATCAATGTATGACCCCTGGTACTCTAGAAGTACAGCTAATTACCTTTTCCCCATCTTTCACCCTCAATTTCATTTGTTAAAAATCCATTAAATGAGCAAGAGCCACGATCATATTCCCAATGACTTTTGTATTTAAAGCATCGCAAACAGGGCGACAACCCCTCTTCTTTTGTTTCATAACCTTCTAATCCCTCCTGTAGATCTTTGTCACCATAGTAAACTTGTTGAAGCTGTTTCATACATACATCAAGTGAGAGCATGAGTTTTTTATGTTGCAACAGTCACTTTATCAGTGTTATTTACCTTTCACTTTAACATCTCTCATTCTCTTTCTCTCTTTCGCTTCTGCCTCTCTTATCTAAAGACTATCTACTACTGTATTTCAGGCTGGGATGTTTAGATAAACGTCAGATGTCATGAGCAGAACGTTTTCCATCAGTAGAGTTTGCATGTCGAGTTTGCATGTCATTATGGAAAACAAAACCAGGCCTTCTGAGCAGTTATATACAGTATCATGGGTTCCCTCTCAGTTTGTTCCGGTCCACTGTGGGAAGTGGAAACTGTTAAATTATGTGTGAATTTCTACCCTCTGCATTTGCTGGGAATTCTGTCTGATGTCTAATCTCTCTCTCTGTATCGTCACTTTAATGGCCAAAATGCAGGGTGAGTCAGATCAAATGTCTGTTGTTATTTTCCAGGTACTTCCTGTCCTAGTGTTGTTGTGTTGCGCGGTCAGGACTCACTTGAAGGTTCCTGTGGTTGAGGCGGCATGTGACTGAGCTACTGTAAACAGGAAATTGTGAAGCTGTATGTTGGGACATGACAGGATGCTGTGGAGCTGTGTGTTGAGACAGGAAGTTGTGGAGCTGTGTGTTGAGACATGGCAGGATGCTATGTAGCTGTGTGTTGAGACATGAAGTTGTGTAGCTGTGTGTTGAGACATGAAGTTGTGGAGCTGTGTGTTGAGACATGAAGTTGTGGAGCTGTGTGTTGAGACATGACAGGAAGTTGTGGAGCTGTATGTTGGGACATGACAGGAAGTTGTGGAATTGTGTTTTGAGATAGCTGGTTCTTACTTGTTCAGTTCTTCCTCAGATTCCAGGAGCAGATGCTGCTAGTTGGAAAGTCATCCAGCTCAGCAAAAACTGAAGAGCCAGTCTCCTGTGGGTTCAGGGTCGTGTGGGTTCAGGGTCGTGTGCAGAACCAGGGTCATGTGGGTTCAGGGTCCTGTGCTGAACCAATCTCCTGTGTTGGTTCAGGGTCGTGTGGGTTCAGGGTCCTGTGGGTTCAGGGTCCTGTGCAGAACCAATCTCTTCTGGGTTCAGGGTCCTGTGCAGAA
>OMNM01064996.1:0-16873 GCA_900302745.1 Parablennius parvicornis | reverse complement strand
ATTTTTTTAGCTTTTTTTTTTTTTTTTTTTTTTTTTTTACTTATTCACTGTCTTGTGAGTTCAGATATTAGAAAATCCACAATACAACCAAACACTGAGTCACCCGAAATATTTAGTACGTGAGTCTGAAGAATATTTCTTTACAAAATATTCAAAGCAATATTTACTACTAGTCTTAAAAAGGGTCTGATTTAACAATAGCAGCACATCGCTGCCTCTGTTTGTTGTCTATTATGTGGCTTGATTGCATGAGCGAGACATGGTAAGTCCATCAAAAGCTGAGCCGAGGGGCTATATCCGGTCGGCTGCTCTGTGTTGTGTCAGCAAAGTCACAGCGGAGCTGACAGCACTTGTCTTGTCCGCCCAGTCGTCATCTGGCATTATGACTGCAGACAGCTACCTTTCTGTCTTTGTATGCGCACATGTGCAGTTCTGCGTGTGCATTTTTGTGGCTATAAGAGAAACAAATAGACGGATTGTCTGAGTTTAAGTCCCGTGTTGACGACTGTCTCCCGGCATGGACAGCTCAGTCTTAGGATGGATGTGTTTTCACTAACGAGAAATGGACTGGTAACCAGGATGTTATTCATCATGGGTGGTCAAGGGTTAATCTTAATGCGTAATCTTTTCTTTCTTTTTTTTTTTTTCTCCTTACAAACTGCAGTCTAAGTCACTTTGGGCCAGTCTAGACACAATACAGCCAAACATTACACGTTGTCCCATAACGTGACTTTAACTAACACTCTGAGAGTAACAATTGGCTGGATGACTACTTGTACAGGAAAGGGGAGGTTTTGAAAAGTCTACGGACTTGCACCCAACTGTGCTCTTCCCCTCGTCTTCACAGGACTTGAAAGTGTCATTCAGCTCTTTGTTTTGGTTTTCTAGCCACCAAACCTTTATGTGTTGGTCACTTCTCACCTGTTTCATGTGCTCCAGCAAGTTGTTTTAAACAAAACAAGCCACAAAACACATTTCAAACAAACTTTCCAGCACAATAAAACTGTCAATAACTGTGCATTTATCAGCTTTAAGTGTCACTCTAGGAGTCAGTTGACTCTGACAGTGCATCCAGATTTTCAGCTATAATGTGTACAAGAAGTTTTCATGAAGATACTGTTCATTTCACGCTTGTTTTCTGAAATTTGCTGTAATTTCCTGACAGTACGTGGTTTGCAGAGCATCGTAGCTGGAGGACGGAAGGTCTCCTATAGGTTCATATCCAGCCCTGAGTGAACAGCCCCAGAGTGATGATGGATATGGCTGATTACCCTCACTGACCTTACCGTCATTAAAAAACCATTTATGCTGTGGTTTTTAAATCAGATCAGTAGGCTTGTATTGGGAAATGAATGGCATGCATTACAAAAGACCTCAGTGTTTGATGCTGAAATATGGTATTGTACAATCTGGGGAGGAAGTGGAAGTGAAGGCTTGCTCAGCAAGCACGCGGAGTGATAAGGAGTAACATCTGGGCAGAAAGAGATGTGAGATATAATTAGATAATGCACTGCAATCCACCTTCTCCTTTAGTCTACCTTTTTTTTCCCATTTTCTTCTAATCTCTGCCTTCTCTTTTCCTCCCGGGTAGTCATTTTATCCTTCCCTTTTTTTTCTGAGTCTCTTTCATTACGAATCCATTCTTTACTGCTTTGTCATGACAGAAAAAGTAACAGGGGATTTGTTTTGTTTTTTTTTTTTTGCTCTCTTCCCAGCAGATAGTTTGTCTTCTGATAAACTGTCATTTTTAGCCACGAGGTCGTTTTAATCTCAGAGGGAAGTGTGCTCAGTGCTCAGTGTGCTCTCAGTGCTCGGTGTTTGTGTGCTTGTGTGTTCCCGTATGTGTGTCTTGTTCCCACCGCCCCAAGCACGCGCACACCCACGCGCTCATATGACGATCATCAGTGTTGTTCAACGAAATTATCAAAAGTGCTATTGATACACAACAGTAGAAAGAGATCATCCATCTTATTGCACTCTGAATAACCTTGACCTAACGGCTCACACGTCAACATAAGTTTTAGAAGTAGAAGAATTAATATCGGGCCTTTTTCTCATTGTAAATGAAGTGTCGGACTTTTGCAATAACCTCCATAAGAGATTGGACAGGATGATATTGGACAAACATACTGAGTATAAACAATTCCTGGCCCTCTTGAGAGCCTTAAGTGGGTATTGGGATCTTGCCATAAGGGAAGGCTTCTATTAGGTCTAATGGTTCCTGCGTTCGCTTTGAGAGGCTGCTCCAATAACCCAGGTCCATAGGCTTCCGGATGTATAGAATTTGCTTGATTGACCAGAGCGGCAGAGGAACCGTACCAAGACATCGAAGGCCGTCCACAGTGGAAATGGGTTGCCGTAATCATAAAAGCAATGCTGACAGCAGGTATTCCTAATGCTGTTACTTTATCTGTAGATGTCAATACCTCGAACTTCTACATTTTTATTTACTTATTCTCATAAACTCAATTTTCTGAAATATGTTTAGCGAGAGGCACCATTCATGTTTTTGTTTGGTTTTTTTTTTTCGCAATTTACCCTAGATAGATTTCCAATCCACTATTAGAAAGAGCAATCCTGTATCACTTAACTTTTTTTTTTTTTTTTCATTATCAATTTGGCTGCAATATTTTTCAGTTACCCATATTTGTTTATGAAATGTTCAAAAATGCCAGCCAAATTTCCACAGACTGTTGCAGCTCTCCACCTTCAACTCCTCCTTCAGCATTCATTTTGGTTCGGGTCCTTTTGTGTAGCAATAATCAGAAGCTCATAAACGTCTGCCTCTCACTTGCTCCCATGTTGTCTGTCTTGTAATTGGCTTCCCGCAAAACACTGTGCTCGTAAACCAGAGAACCCACTGTTTCCAGGTGTGGAGCTCAAAGGGTTTTACATTGCTTTCTGTTTGTGGCTGCCGTTGCTACTCGTTGGCTTGATTTTGGTATTCTGGACAGTGAGCCAAGCTCCATTTTTGAGAAGACAAAACAAAACGCTTTTATCAGTCAACGCTCAGACGCTGTGTTCACACTATGTGATTTCCTTGAGCTCAACCTGTGTTCTGACCTCTGCGCAGAGCCTGCAATCAACACACGGGGATCGATAAACTGTCCCCAGAGCTGTAAACTCAGCATGAATTTCTTGCATATATGAAAAAATAACAAGCAATGACCACGGCGCAACAGACTTGCAGTTTAAAGATTTACTCTTGCTGAAGTAACAAAGGTCATTAGTGGTCATGTTAAGAATTGTGCACGTTGAATAAGAGGCGAGGACTTCAAAAGACAGAGAACAAGAATTGGGGTTGGTGATGACAAGCATTTAAGAATGGAGACATTAAATGAGTTTAAGTGCCCCTGATACCCTCCGATGTTCCTTCCATGATCACATGAGAACTGAAGAAGGGCTATTGTATCACATCGTTTATTTCTTGTCCTCAAGGCAACAATTTGACAGGCATACCAGCTTTGCACATATCAGCAACAAAAAGGTTTATTGGCAGCGTTTTAAAACTGATGTTAGAGTTTAAGAGACTCCGACATTGATCGAATGCTGGCCAGACGCCATTACGACTATATGAACTAATCAACTTATTACAATGAGAAAATGGGCTACAACGGTGTGACAATAGTAGCAGACTATATGTAGAGATTTGCGGATATTTTCAAATGTGTAACATAAAATAAATATAATGCAAACAACATTTGTAAACACAATGTTCAACTTACTAACTCTCAGACTGGCCTGCGGCACGACGTGTTTCAAGCTCCTCCACCACTCCCTCTATGAGTACACTTGGTAAATGCTTCATTTTCTCCGACGACCAGCGCTCCAACTGTGGTCAGGGAAGTAGCTCCGTGGAGATTGCATGTTCGTCCTTTGGCTGTTTCTCTCGGTACTTCCAGCTTCTTTCCACGATCCAAACTCCTGCTCGTTAGATTAATCGGTGACCAAATTTCTGTGAATGATTGTCCTTCTGGACCACCTGTCATGTTTTTACCTGGGTCAATCCAGTGTTCACAGGGAGAAAGCGACTATAGAAAGATTAATGCACCAATAATTGTTACAGCATTTATTTCATTACATAACCTCCTATTTCACAGTTTAAACATTACAATTCATTCATTGTTGAGCCTTACTGAGTCAGTGAGAAGTAAGATGTCAGAAGCGGTGCTCGGTGCTCATCATCCCGCCCCACGTGTTCTCTCATGTGGCTTATCATTTGTCCACTTGACGTGGATGTTACACAGGATTTGACTCTCCTCTGTATTGACAGAGCTGTTATTTACGGGCAACCTCGAGGGGGGGAAAAAAGAGTTTCACCCTCTGACCTTGGAATACTAACATGTGAACTCAGAGGACTTCCTCCGGTTTTTATTGGCACTGTACTGTTTATGTTCGGCAGATTTTGTGTTTTGCCTTGGATAGAAGGAGCTTTGATTTGGAGAAATCTAGTGTGTGTGTGTGTGTGTGTGTGTGTGTGTGTGGAGGGAGGGTTGGGGTGGTGTTGAAGGGGTAAAAGGCTGGGAGGAGTATTGTTGTCCCTGTGCTCTCTTGGCCTGTAGGAAGGAAGCTGTGGAAGTGGGGAGTAGAGAGAAGGAGAAATAAGTGCCACTCTTCACAGTGTGAAGGGGATTTGAGATTAGTTCTCTCTCCCAGTCTCTGAGATTTTTAGAGCAGAGCCTGGTCATTAAGCTCAAGAGTCATCTTCACTGGCATCCTTTATGAGAAGCTGGCTTTTGACCCTTTTTTTTTTTTTTTTTTTTTTTTGCTATTGTTGTTTCAGAAATGGAGCTTTCACAAGAATCACGTGAAAATACTTTTCTCTTTGTGCTTTCGTTTTTTTCCAGTTTGATAGTTGTGTCCTTCACGTACTTCCCTTGATAACAATTATTCATTTTTTGCTTTGAGACATTGTTACCAAAAGCGCCTTCAGCAGCCCAATAATCCCAACTGGTCATACATAGAGAGCATAGATATTTCATTGTGGGCTTCCTCTTATTTAAACCTGAGTAACTCATGTATATCGGCCTGCCTGTTTTCAGTGATGGATTTTAAAGTTTTTAAAGTGGCAAACTGGCATATCGGCTGAACTCAAACAGTTTTTGCTCAACAGAGGAGCTCAGTCTTCAAAATAAAATGTGACATAAACTTAGTACATCTTCTATATAATAGAAAATTACCCAGCATGACCCCCATTCTTAAAATTCACTCCATCACCCAAGGTGAAATTGTGGAAGATTTTGGATGTCCAGTCATGTATAATACATAGTGGAAATTTTTGATGATATGGAGAAGGCTGAAGAATGATTTTGCTTGTGACCTTCGGACCCTCAGACAGCACTTTATACATTATATATATTCGCAACTTTTTGTAATTGGAACTCATTATTCTCTTTCCTATGTTGGATTTATTTGTATTATCGTAGGTGTTGGATCAAGTTAGGAAGTGTATACTATAAAAATGAAGCACATATGCCATAAAGCGAGCCTTGAATAAATCGGAGCGTGAGAATGATGGAGCGTAGGAGGCAGGATCAGAGTCAGTGTATTGCAGAGTCCACCTCCAGGTGTCAGTTTAAGATAATGTTCAAGAGCGCTGGCGTAAAGTTGCTGCCACTGATATGCATCTCCGGAGAATTTATATCTCTCAGCGAGCATTCTCTTGTTTTGAGGCGCCCCCGTGAACTTACTGACCTTGTTACTTTAAGAAATGAAGTCACTGTTTCTTAACAGTGTTTATGACATATCAGCAATTTCCTTGAAAATGTTTACTTTTTTGTTGAAGTTCATTATTTTATCGGTTTGATCTCAGTTGTGCAGGATCAGTGAGATAAGAGCCTATAAATAATAGCAATACCAATTTTCTTTATATATATAAAAATAAATAAATTACAGTCTTGAGTATTCTTTGCCAGTGTAAGATTTCTGCAGCCTTATGTATATTTCCGCAGTCTGGTTTTGATGCTAATGTAATTTTGTTTGTAGCGCAGCTAACTTTTACTGCATCATGCTGCAAAAGAAAACTGTTGACTCTTGTCTTTTAATCTCACTAAAACACTCCGAACCCAGCAGACAAATTTGGAACCTCTACCATCTTCCCTGTCGGTTTTTAGGCTGGATCAAATTCAATGTCGGACTCAAGGTGAAGTTTTATATCCCCCATGGGGCAATTTGTGGGACAGCCAGTAGTAAAACATAGAAAACAAAAGACAACATTCATACTCACACATAATGCAATCGTTTCTGCAATTATTGAGCAGGTAAACTGAACCGATAACGATAGCGGGTCTCTGGGAACAGAGGATGGCTGCGGTCATTCATGATTGCTTGAGCTTTTTTCAAGGTTCTCATCTTGTAATCCCGTGGTTTGGCCACGGCCTGGCTCACAAGCTGCTGGTTGAATCAATAACTTCTGTTCCTCGAACTCATTAGATTGATAGTCATGATGTATCACACGTGTTTATTTGAAGACAGACATTTTCTTTCACCTTGGAAAGAAGACGTTTTCTCCGCGGACATCAGCCCATCACTATAAACCCCCAAAAAAGATTTTTCAGCTTGTAGTTTAGCTACATAAGCATTAAGCTGATTACTTTTAGGGCATTTCAGTACAGATAGTGTCTGCTGGTGCCGGAGGAGCACAATGCTATTAGAAGAGGATGCTGGTGCTCTATGCAGGCACTTAATGTGTTCCTGGAAATGCTACAGCAGCAGTGCTCCCAACAGGGAATAGGCACGGTCATTAGTCCATTTCCTTGACTTCTACAATGCTGGGTGTTTTTCGATCGTTATTGATCCAGACGTGAAGAAAATATAAGAACTTAAATACTGAAATCAGTTGCAACTTTTAAGAAAGGAAAATTAAATGAGGATAAGGGAAACGTTGCAGCACAGGAATGGAAGTACAAATAAATAGGCCCGGTATTTTTATTTTTATTAAAGCTCTCCTTGTAATATAGAGTTTTTGGGAAATATATAGGCGTTTGCATTTGGAGTAAAGATTTTGTTGTAAACCAAAATGAAAGATATATTTTCCACTCTTTTGTGAAAATTGACACCTAAATGTAATCTTGTATAAGACATGTTTGGAATAGAATTGAATACATTAGAGATCGCATTTACAAATCCAAATCTTTTTCTTAAGAAAGTTGTTTAAGATGCAACAATCAGAACTGTTGCCCCTTCTTTTGCCCTTATGTGGAAATCGTAGGCACAGTGGAAACTGGACCCCAACTTATATAGTGCATCATTTATTGAGCCTAAAATGTTTCTCAAACATTTTTTCTTTATTATTATCCCTAACATTATTGAGGAGTCTACATCCTGTCGTATTTCAAAACAAATAAAAAACTGAGAGAAAATCACGGCGAATGTCAACAACATGTTTCATTTTCACCGGGGAAATGTCTCCTTCATGAATTTCAGAAGACAAATATTTTACTTTAATCATTTGTAAAATACTAACATTAGAAAGAACTTTTTCACAGATTAAACTCCCTAGTTAGAGTTTGTGAGTTTTGAAAGCATGAAGGAATGTAGGAGAACAACAACAATAAACAAGACATGAAGTTTACTCACTGCAGACTGAGTGATGCTGCAGTGTCAGTGTTTATAGAAAACGACACTTGCGCCTTGGTGTTCTTGGTTTGTTGGTTTATTGGATGGTTTGTGTGGGTATGTGGTGACGGGTTAGATGTTGGTAATAATGCGGTACGGTTGATGTGGACAGTCCTTCCAGACTCATGGAGGGACTGGAGCGGATCCAAGCTGACTACTGTATGTGTGAAGGCAGGATAACCCTGGGCAGCTTGCCAGTCCATCACAGGGCAAACGCACCTACTTCACACCTACAGGCAAGTTAGAGCCACCAACTCGCCTCAAATGTGCTGTTTTTGGACTGTGGGAAGAAACCACACTACCTGGAGAAACGTACAAACTCTGTAACAATAAACTAATAAGAGCAATATTAGAATACGATGTTACATCACTAATGGTGCTTGAAATACGTTTTTATAGCCAATTTCAAACGACTTAAAAATGCATAAGTCTGTGTATATTATTATATCATTTTTCTGTCACAAAATACTAAACTTTCAACAAGTGATACGTTTGAGGTTTGTCGTTTTTTCAAAGAATAGTATGTTGAGGCCCCTGTGATGTCTGAACATGGTAATAGCAGTAAAAATGAAATGGTACGTAAAAGCAGCTTGAAAACACCTTTGAACAAGCAGACAGAATATATGCTCTTTTACGTGTGATCCTCGAAGACTCAGTGGTTAAAAGGAAATTTGATGGCATTTTTAAGACCTTTTGAAGATTATCAGATGAAAATGAAGTATTTCAAAATCATCACAATCATGATAACTATAAACTGAGCGTGTTACTTGTCTGTCAGTTCTCCTCCCTCGGACTCGTGTTTGTGACATTGTTGATCTGTGACATTTCATCTGTCTCAATTTGTCATTTCTATACCGGTCTCAGAGCGACTGCCTGGCTCCCTAGATGCCCTCTTTTCTCCAACATAAATCTAATTACTCTTCTAACTATGCCGCAAAGATGTCTGTCTGCGTGCCTGCTTTTCTTTCTCCCTCTGTGTCCATAATTTATGAGTCGGGCAGCTATGACCCAAACCCACAATGTTCCAACAAGGTGCACACAGTATTCCAATGCAGTTTAAAAAATTTATCACAGGTTAAACATGCGGGACAAGCACTGAAATTGTGTTTTGAATGGTGGGACACTTCAGGATAATCAGGTTCAGCCTTAACCCAGCTGGTTTAGCAGACCTCGGATTTTTTGCAAACACCATGGTGTATTGTTGAAGAAATGGACGGCTCCATTTCAACTCAGTTGTTCCCTTAACTAATTAACACAAAATGATGCTTTGGATGATTGTGTATTTTTTTTTTGTCTTTTATTCTAAAATTATTCTAAAATGTTGTTTGCCTCCTGGTTTATAAAATGTCTGATGTTTTGATTACGGTGTCCTGCACGTGTTAAATTTCTCCCAGCTTTAGCACACCTCAATCTAATGCTGACGTCATCATCAAGTTTATGAAAAAGCCAAATGATGAGCCCCTTATTGCAGGACACCGGCCCTTGAGGTCTCTTCAAATTCCCCAAAAACTTGTACCGAGGGTCTTTGACCTACACCCTCGGTCCACACCGCCCCCTCTGAGCACTGCTTGTGTGGCTGCTACCGAGGGGTCATTCGGTCCTAATTGCCCCAAGAGGGGATAAATTCAGTTCGCAAAACAAAAAAAACAAAAAAATGCCCTTCTGCATTGGTTAATCAACTTTTCTGGGTTTGCAAGTTCTCCACACGCTCGAGGTTTCTTCCAGTTCAATGGTTTTCTCCAACTTCAAAATACATCCATTTTTGGTCAATTGTTGACGCTTAATTGGTAATGATTAGTTAGCTTTGGCGCCAGTGCCTCGCTACCCTACACATGGATGGATGGATGGATGGATGGATGGATGGATGGATGGATGGATGGATGGATGGATAAATTCTGTCAGCATATGCAAGGTTATGTACATTTCTTCATTGATAAATTTATAATTTCCGATTCATTATAAATGCTGGTTTGTTGGTGGGAAAACCGTATTCTGCATATTTCACTGATTCATTCCTCTGAGGTCACCTGACAGGAAGAGATTACTCTGGAGTTGGCTCTTGTTGTAATTATATACTTTCAATGCATTTCTCTCTTCTGTCACAGTAGAGCTGAGGGTGAGACTCTTAACTGTTGGTCCCCCATGTGAGCCTCCCCAGTTCAGGAGTTCGGGACGCTCCGTTCTCTATCGCGACAAAGTTTAGCCTCTGCTCCCGGGCCTTCATGCCACTGAAGACCTGATCCAGATGCCTTCCCAGATGTGCACTTGTCCTGCTCCAGCTGAGGGATGGAAAGCTAAAGAGGTTTAAGGGGACAATGAGCACTGCCAAGAGGCAGTATGGAAAATAATAATACCTGAATTCATTTGTGAGCAAGCACAACTCCTTTACTGATCACTCATGTGCTGAAATCCATTGAAGTGTGCTTTATCTGAGATAGTTCCCCATGTTAAGCCACATTAAGCTTTATTTTATTCAGTGAATATCCACATGTCTTTTAGGCTTCCTGTTTTTGCTGGTTCAGTTAGAAAGGCGAAAATGAGAAAGAATGTGTCTAGACAGTGCAGTATGTGTGTCTATGTGTGTACTTGAGGGTGATCAGATGATTGTGGTTTTCCCTTTTCCTCCGAGGGGTCTCCATGTGATGGTGATGTGGCTCAACGAGAGCACAAACATAAGTGGGTGTGTGAAGCTATACGTATAAAATGTGCAGAAAATGTCAGAAAAGGGGCCTTTCGTGTCATAGATTGTGCTTCTATGATACATGCTTGAGGTTGTTTCGCCTGAGGAGGTTGCACATTAGACTAACAAGCATGAAAGTTGGGAAAAACAAATGTCATTATAGCAAGGGTGAGCAGGAAGGAATTTAAAATGTTGATATGCTGCATATTTTTCTCACAACACAAGCCTTCTGTCTGTGTGCTTACTTGGGAAATGATGCAAGTTCATCCAAAACACGACTTGGTGGGGGGTGTCACAACTCATCAGGAACCGTGTCATGATCAAGCAATTTTGACACATTTTCCTGGTGCTGCAGAGGCTTGGCTGAGTGCAGATGATTACTGTGGAGCTGTTTTGCCAGTTGTTAGAGTTTGTCTTGGACTGGTGTATAGAAATCAGAATTCCATGTGTGTGGTCAGGGTTCTACACTGGGCTACAATAAATAAATAAATAAATACACCCCTCTGTGCTTCGAATGTGTCTGCTATTTGATATGAAGCCAGTTAAGTTCAACATTGTAGGTACTTTAAGTGTCTCACGCTACGTCGGAATGAATCATCTTTAATCAAGTACGCAAAATAATGATCATGTATATATTTTCCTCTGTAAATGAATGTCATGGTTTCACAGAATGTCTCATGTTGAAGGCCAGTTTGGGCTTGCATATCATTTCTGTATAAGGTTTGCATGTTCTCCCCGTGCATGAACAGGTTTCCTAAGTATTCTTCGGTTTCCATCCACAGGACAAAAACTTACAGGTTGTGGATAGATGAATGGATGGATGAACACATTTCATGTCAATGAGTTGGGTATAGGACAGACTTATCCATTTAGCACACTCAATGGAAATGGGTATTGCTTGAGAATGTAACATTCTCCTCCAAGGCTTAAACACAAGGGCATCCTTATGTCAGCATTGTCATACAAATCTGAATGTGTTGATATTGTCCCCAGATAGCCTCTGAGACCTTCGACAACGTGCCTCCCCCTGATTAGGAATGCATGACTTTTTCGGACTGGTGTTTGTCTTGTTCATAGATCATGATGATACTGTATATTATGAAACCAGATCATTTGAACATTCACTGGTGAAAATCTGTGCATGTCATCCACACATTCACTACTTTTTCAGGATGCGCGATATAAGGCTTAGTTTTGTCACCTCTCAGCTGAGCCACGGTTGCAGTTTCCACCCTCTGGCTTCAGCACTGCTTCTGTCCATCCTTCAGCTCCAGTCTGGAACCTATTAAAGCAGGAATCTCCTGCAGTGCCTGCCTGCACATTAGCATGCCTACACTGACTCTTCCTGACAGGAAAGAGACACTGATTTAGTGCCAAACAGACAGATATTTAACCTTGGCCACTGGGAAGTCATTTGAAGGTAAATGCCTGGCGAGCAAATGTTACGGTCAAGGAAAGTTCTTTGTCACTGAGTGTAATGGGTAATGTCTGTGATCACGGGTGCTCTTCTCTTTCTTACTCGCTGTCTCCTTCCTCTCATGTCCATTCAGGATGGCTGAGGTGTCACAAGAGGAGAGACTCCAGGCCATCGCTGTAAGTCACACACACACACACACACACACACACACACACACACACACACACACACACACACACACACACACACACACACAAACACAAACACACACACACACACGCACTGTCTGTTTCCTTCGTTCTCATGCATACACACTGATACAGAGTGCAGATCAGGGCACATTGATGACTGCAGGGACCGTAAATCATTGTCAGGGTCTGACTGCCCGTCTTAATGACTCAACCTTTTAGATCCCATCTCTTCCACCCATTAGAGGACATCAAAAGCTAATGCTGTAGCTACAGCTCGCTGCTTTTTTCTCCGTCCCTCTGTCTCTCTGTCTCCCACCCGACTCGCTTCATCTCTGTTGCTCTTTGAACTTGTCGGTTATTTTCATTTTCAATCTTTCATGTCACAACATCCAGGTGTGTATCTATTATGGGGCGTTTCCAAATTTTAACATAATAAAACACATTAGACTTCTGTGTCCAATTTTTAAATGTTTTTTTTTTTAAAGATGCTCTTCATATTCTAACATATTGAAAGTAATACATATAGAATAGACTGAATTCCCCACAATAGATATTACTACATACAGCAGTACCATTGGCGGGTGTACTAATATTTCATCCATTATCACAATGATTTCAAAGCTCCATATCAAAGCTGGATTTCAAAATGTTCCAATATAGGTTTATAGCTAAAGGATATCTTGAAAAGCATTGCATTTATTTCTAACATGACTATGTGCACAGTAATGACAATGTTACGTATGACAACAGGAGAAAAGGAAGAAGCAGACAGAGATAGAAAACAAGAGGAGGCAGCTGGATGATGACCGAAGGCAACTCCAGCATCTAAAGGTATGTGCACACGAGCGCGTTCCACACGAACACAGATTTTACACATGCCCTATTCCATACTGGCGAGAAGGCTTTCTGTGCAATTATGTTACATGGTTGAGAAGAACACAGAAAAGTGATGGTGCCCACAACAGGTGGATCCAATGTACCGAGCTCTGTGGGCACATGACATTGTTTACTGCCCCATGACCACCAATTCACCCTTACTTTGTTAACATTTTTAGCATGTTGTTGGACACTTTCTGCAAAATATTTAGCAATGAATCAGTTCCAGGAAAGAAACCAATCTTCCATTGTGTAGCTTCATTATCATAAAAGTAGATCAGGTTCTGGCTCTCCGACTTCATGTGTCATCAGTGGGGAAACCTGAGCGTTTATTAATTGAGCTGACATATTTTAACCAAGCAACGTAATTAACATCCTTTGAAATCGTGCCAGATTGACTTTGTTTGAAATGTACTCAGGCTCCTCGCTGATAAGAATTAATGTAAGTGTCACCTGCAACCCGATACGCCTCTCCTTTTACCAGAACTTGAAAGAAGCTGACAGAAATATTGCCGGTCAGTATTTTCAGGAATGGTGCTCTGCATGAGTGTAATGTTAAACACCCACATGACATTAAACTTAGCAATTCGCTTCAGATCTGTGAGTGCAACATAGTGAAATACTCCCCAACTGCTGCTGTCACGGAATGTGCAGAATGGACAAGATAACGCCAACAGCTCCTCCACATGCTGTTTATACACACACACGCTCGTCCACTCATTATATCAGAGTGTCAGCGTATGTGTCAGCGCTATCAAAGCTATTTCAACCCGGCGGGTCACAGATAAGAGCAAAGGTTGAGGTGTGTGTGCGCCTGCGCAGATGTGCAAGTGTCGGTAAAAGTGCTTGTGACCCTGTGTGCGCTATTGCCCTTGCGTGCTCCCACTTTTTTCTATTTACGGAGAAAAACCATTGTAAGTGTGTGTCTGCGTGTGCGTTTGATTTTGTGTGTGTTGCTTCATAAAAGAACACAGAATCCTCGGACAATGCGGTGGGCTTTAGCAAAGGAAACAGATTTTTGTCCCACTCCCACCAACAGGAAACGGCTCTTACACCCACCGCACCCCGCTTTAGTGTCACGCGCGCACACACACACACACGCACGCACATAGAAACAAACACGCCGAGGGGAAGTGTAATCATGCCGTCCAGGGATATTAGAAGGCCCTTTGTGCAAACTACAGCAAGTGTCTCTCATCCAGAGGCATCTGAAAATAAATATATGAAATCACACATTTCATAGTGGTGTACCTGTTCTGCCACTAAATCACATTAATATCACACCATACTCAGATAGAGTGAGACTCTCTCCCTCACAGTTTAGACGTCATGGTTGAAATAAGTTGTTACAGTGTTGTCAACACAGAAAGCATGAATAGAGACTTTGTTTTATACAAGCAGTGACACACATGATTATGCAAACAGGAGTCATCTGTAGCTCTTAGTAAAAACCTGTGAATGTCTCAGAGAGTCCAAGTGTAAATGAGAAAATGACTGGTTAGTAATGATTTAAAAAAAAAAATACACTGTCACAAATATATAAAGCTGGCAGATGGATTAATATTCAGTTAAATATCCTTTTTCTTCCCTGATGATACTCACATGAAAACTGAGTTCAGCAAGTTGTGTAAATATGTTGTTTTCAAGCATAAGTTATTGCCCATTGACCTCATCTGTATGGAAACGTGGCAAGATTGAGCTTAACTCTGGAGAGCTATGTTCCTTTTTGTCCAGTGTGCTAACTTAACAATAACTTAGTTATTTTTAAATACAATTATAATATTAAAATCTCATTAACTAACTCATGGTGGCTGAGTAATTAATCATGAATACATTTATAAATGAGAAAAAGTTGAAAAACTATGATCTAAATGGATTTGATAAAACTTTGTTATAAAGAAACTGAGCTATGGAATTTCACTTATACGAATTGATTTTTTTTTGCAATACGTGCCTGCTCTTTACAGCTGTTCAGTGCATTTGGCCATGTGCGTACATGTGTGACCGTGTGTGTGTGTTTGTATCCCAGTTCCGCCCTTTGTCTGCTACGTTAGCAGCTTTTGCTCCAAAGAACAATGGAGAGAGATGTAACTTCAGCACCCCAGCTTTATGGCTGTTCATGTAGACCGGTGTGTGTGCGCGTGCTTGTGTTCGCATGAGTGAGTACATTAAGTGATGTCAGGCGTTGGGGTAGTAGTAGGGTGTGGCGAGGGAGTGAGTAGACAGAGAGAAAAAAAAAGAGAGAGAGAGAGAGAGAGAGAGAGGGAAGCAGGTTTAGATTCAGAGCCCCTGAGACCATGCAGAGCTGGGGAATGAAGAGTGTTGAATTACACCGTAAGAGTGTATGCTGCAAAGCTCTGTGTAGCTGGCTGTCTGGAGCTGAATTACTCAATGGAAGGAGTATGAGCTGATTCAAAACAACAGGCACACCGAGAGATTTGCCAGATATAAAGTGGGGAGGGGGGGGGATACACCCTAAAATTTAGAAGTTCATGAACTTTGTGATTGATTGATATGAATAAGACAAAGGGGAAGGAGTCTGGGTCGAGTTGGAGGAAAAAACAAAAAGAAAATTTGGGGAGGGGGAAGTTTTCCAAAGAAATTCTTGTTGCATCACTGCGGAGGAATTCACATCAAGCACAGGTCCAGATTTTCAGCCCAACTTGTGAAAACAAGAGCTTTTTTCTACCACTTTCCCATATTGCTTGGCAGCGTTGTCCTCTGCTGCACGGTCTAACAGCTGCGAGTGAGACACTGTTATATTTACCTCAAAGCATGCCAAGTATTTGCTTTGATATTAGTTTATCTGCGAGAGAGACTGTGGATTGAAAGTCAAGATACAAATACAGGCTATTTGGAAATTGATAGAGGGAATATATTTGAAGAGAATAGAAGTGCAAAAAGAGTAATGTCAATGAAAAAAAAAATTAAATACCATAAATTCCTGTTTTGTTGTGTGGTTTAGGTCAGATCAATAGGTAATTACTTATCTCTATTCATTCTAATGAGGTTCATTGGTTTTCTCTGCTTCCTCTTAAAGACACAAATGTAATCACCATCAAAATCCATTAAATGCTTGATAAAGTTTAAGATTGTAGGTCTTTTGTATTTATCTCCCCGTGACCTCAATGTTCAGTCTCCATGCTCAACTGGATATAATCGGAGAATGATATGTTACTTTGGGGTTTTTTTCTCTACTAAGCCAAAGGCCTCACTCGCCTAGCCGGTTGCCACTTACTCCAATTGGCAAATGATTTTGGTGGAGAGTGTGTGACAGAATCAGTGAGTGGCAGAAAAGTACTGGACACCCTCATGGATAGATTTTTATTTGAGATTAGCTTAAAGGGCTTGTCAATGTGTCTCTGTGAAAGTGCTACTAATCTCTTCTGAAGGAAAGTACGCTGCTGTTCAAGTGAGAAAGGCAGATAATGTGCCGCGTTTTAGACGGCTGAAGTGCTTCTAATGATTTAAGTAGCTGCTCCTGGTCAAAGATGTGCAATCAAATTTCCTCACCGAGATCAACATATGTAGCACACAAATTCACCAAAGTTTATTTTATCATTATTATTTATTCTATCTGAAAAATAAATGAAGAATATTTGATGTATTTTTCTAATTCCGGGTGCTTTACTCCCCATTGTGGTATTGTTTGTAGTCCAAGGCTCTGAGGGAACGCTGGTTGTTAGATGGAGCTCCGGCAGAGGAGGAGACTCAGAAGCGTCTGCATGAAGACGAAGTGAAGACCAAACTTCTAGAGCAGGTTATCCTGAGGTGAGCATCTTACAACCTACACTTGTATCGAATTACTCAATGTTTATTTTCCTTTTGTGTCAGCGGGCCAGATATTGATTGTCATGTCGAAATAATTGCATCCATGCATGGATACTACTCTGTTTACCTTTTTTTAATTAGATCAATTTCTCATACAACATCATGTATATGTTTGTGGTGCAATATTTCAATTTTATGAAGAAATTGGTTTTTACTATGTATATGTGTAAATGCCAAACCCAAGTATAGCTGAATGACATTTAGGGAACTAGTCTTACATTGAAAAGAAAATAAACAACTGAGTCATTGTGGCTGGCGCTG
>OMNM01064994.1:0-17926 GCA_900302745.1 Parablennius parvicornis | reverse complement strand
TTGTTGTTGATGATGATGACGATTCTCGCCTCAGTGATGAGAGTGTGCGTAAAAGACAGCGGACATTAGCGGACATTAGCTAATGCGGACATGGAATGCCGCATGAATCGCCCAAATATGATTTAAATGTTTAATGAATTTTGCATTAATTAGACAGACAGGCCTGTCATGTCGCACAGGTTTGCTTCACCAGTCGGTGATGGAGGTGTTTTTTTTTTTTTTTTTTTTTTTTCTTTTTTTTTTTTTTTTTTTTTAAATATTTCTATCCCCTATATTTATTTTTGGTAAATTGTAAAGAGTAGAGAAAGTGCAAGCAGCAAACAGTCAACAGGTGTCATTGGGCAGTCACAGGACTAATTGTATGAAAATGAATCACGTAACAGGAACCAAATAGCCAAGACCAACAGTGCAGCTGTGTAGTGCGACATACGACTCAAGTGTATATAGCTGCATGTTTCTTTCACCCTCACAGACAAACTATATGTTTCCCTGCTGCTGAGGCCAGATGAGTCCAGTATGGCTTCATTTTGTGCTGTGTAGCCTGTTTCTCTTTGCTCATCTCTGATAATAAGGCTCTGGGACATAAACAATCACTTCAGGATATCCAGCACAGACACTCTGGACAGGACAGCACAACAGTTCTTTGGATGCCATCATCACTAGACAAAATCCCAAGGAATGTTAGCGACTCAGTGGAAGTAAATATTTATGAAAAACTATAACACTGTGCAACCGAAACATAATACACTACATTCCAGCATCCATAAATATTTTTTGTGTCTTCAAACAAAGGGTACGGTCTTATTGCAGTCGATGTGATTATGTAGTCACCTCGTATCAGTCACAGTAGTGCTGCTTTTCATAATACTTCTTGGGACTACGCACAAAACCGTCTGCTGCACATTACCTGTGAGTATCTACTGCATATTGGATACCAAGAGCCTGATTCACTCTGATCCTGTAGGAAATGTGGTGAACTGAATGCTCATGGAAATAGATTGCACTTTGTTTTTTTTTTTTGTCATCTGAATTTTGCAGAAGATCAAGTGAGAATAATCCCACAAGTGACTGGAATATTCAAAAGAGGGTTTGTGTGCATTAGGCATGGTTTACATGATAATGATGTGCTGGAAATTGTATTGATTCCATATTCATGTTTTGGAGTTCACCATGGAGTGCTGAGCCCCACAAACAAACAAAATTAAATGTATGGTGTTGGATATGTTGATGGAGGAAATGTTCAAACACATTAGGAGTATTACAGGAAAAAAGAAGAACATCCAAAGAGATTCAGAAAAGATTGCAACCCCTAAGGCAGGGGCACAACACAGAAACTAACAATAATGAAGTCCTCACATAAAAGTTGTGGAGGGAAGCTGATGAAACACCACAACAACAACAACATCATCTCTGCTAAATGGAGAGCCAGGTTGCGCCTTGTTTTCATTAAAAACGGATGCGTAAACCTTGCTACATTATTATTACTATTGCAACAACACATCGTCAGTAGGGTAAAACTAACCTGTCTCATGACTGTCTCTCGACATTAATCTGTTCAAATAGACTCCTCCCAGTAATTTGCAGGATATGAAACATTCCTGGTGTTCCATATTCATGAAAGCAAGCATGCTACATTTATAGTGTCTGCTGTTTTGCAGACTTGAGTCGCAATCCTCCAAGTGTGTGTGTGTGTGCAATATCACATTAGCACCAGTTTTATACGCATAAACAGTCAGTAGATCAGGTTCATAGTTTCATAGTATTTGGCAGAATGAAGGTGTTTCTCCAAATACAATTTCGGGGTAAACGGAAGTGAAAAATTTTATGATTAGCAGTAACCTGAGGATCAAAATGATTTTGAAATTAATCAAAGAAAGAAGATTTTATGTAGCATTACTCCACGCTCTCCCCAAATCTTTGAGTCAACAAATCTTCAAAAATATTTATAATTTTAAGCTTTTATACTTTAATCTGTTCCAATATGGATGCCAGTGAGGCTTCTTTATAATCTATCAAACTTGTAGATTTACTAGATAGTATTCCCAATGTTGACTGGAATGTTTTGTAGTTTACAATGATGCAGGGGAAAGGAAGCGATGCATCCGTGGCAGGGGTGTCTAAACAATAAAAAGTACAGGAAATACTGAAAATTATGTTCCATGATATTGTTTGACGTGTTCGACACTTGCTTGTGATCTTTCATTTCTTACGTTTTGCCATTTTCATGTTATTATCCTTGTTTTGTTGAAAAGGCAAATTGTTTAAGAATTCCAAGTGTTATAACTCAGAAGTGCTAAACAGATTTGATGAGTGGGCCATACTGCATGATATTTTTTAAATATAATAATAAAAAGAAAATTCAGGCCAATTTACCAGGAACCATGGGCTGTAACTTGGATACTTGTGATCCATGATGTAGTTTTTGGTTAACATTAACATTATTCCACTGACTCAAAAATGATAAAGTGGGTCAACTCCAAAGGCTGATTGCAGAAAAGTAATGGCTGTTTTTTAAATTGATTTTTATTTTTATTTTTTTAGATCCAGGTATATGTGACCTACGGCAGTTTTACTTTATTTACTACATTCTATGGGTCAGGTTTTGCTGAATAGGTGGGTTTTTGTGAGCACAGCAGGCGGTTTTGAGTGCAGCCACAGACTCAGGTGTATAAAAATGAGCTGTGGAGGTTGTCTGATATAGAAATGTGAGAAACAACAAATATAAATTTGACAGACTCTCTCAGACAAAGTTAGAGTCGAATCACGTGTTTCTTTCACACAGGAGAGAGAAGGGATGAGCTGTATGTTTCAGACTGGAAGATTAACGAAGATATACTTTTAAAGAGCGACGGAAGTCTGAAAGAAGGACATTTAGATAAGATGTGCTAAAAAGGAGATAGAAGTGAGAGGCGGATCGTGTGAAAATACTGAGAACAAAGACACATTCATCACATTGCCCACAACATGAGCACTGTCTGCCATCAGTTCCTTTTTCTCAAGGCCGAACAACTTTTTTTTCTTTCAATATCATATTCCTCAGCTCATTAAACTTCAAATACAACTTCTCATCATCTTTTAAAAAAAAAAAAAAGAAAAAAAAAAGAACTGTATTCTCATAGGATGTTTTTTTTTTACACTAACTAAAGTGATTATAAGTGTTAGTGTCTTTTCACGACGAGGCATTATCACAGAAGACTCAAATGGAAAAAGTCATGATTCAAGGGCTCTTCTTCCACACGTTGTGTCTGTAAGTTATCTCCATGTTACCTTCCCAGAGATGTTCCTGTTATGTTCCTTGGGAATTGAATTGTAGGGATGTGAACTGCCACTGATTAGATTTCTTGCCCATTAACTTCCTACAGCTTCAGAAGCTTATTCGGTCTCTTCCTGTGGCAGCAGTGATCCCATCTGATATGTCAGCGGTTTTTGTTTTTTTTCTGTTGTTCAGAACTCAAATCTATTTGCCACTGATTTATACTACTTTGGATCCTACTGGGCTTTAGTCCTTTGTCTTCAGGGTGAATCAATATTTCTTCCTCTCTAAACAAACCTGAACCTCTCTCTCTCTCTCTCTCTCTCTCTTTCTCTCTCTCTCTCTCTCTCTCCCTGCCTTTCTTTCTCTACGAATCGACGCAGATTCACTCGAAAAAATCAAAGGTTTTCTTTCATTAGGAATATATTTCAGCCATCAACTCTTGTTTGCGCGCCCTCCAAATTATAAATGTAGGTTAATTGTGTTCCGGGTTAAAGCAAACTAAATGACCTCATGAACTTGATTGTAAAACCATAATTTAGTGATGGTAACAAAGCAAACCAGTGGAGTTTATTTTTAATCTTTATTTACAGAATTTTTGTATTTAAACCAACATATTTGTATTGTAATTACATTGTACAAAAGATAAATAAAGTAATATAATATTACAACTGCTCATGTTTTGCAGATGGATTCTCTCGTCTCTTTTTTGTTTTTATGATATTATGATTATACCTTCAGTTTCCCTCCTATTATATTTTATGTTTGTATTTGTTTCGCAGCTGTCTCTTGTTGTTGATCTAAATTCAACTTTTGTTCTTTGTTTATGTGCGCGAATGTGGACCAGCGGTGCGTCTTCATCATTTTTATTGCTGTGAAAGCTTCAGGCCAACTGTGTTAAAGCAATCGTTCGACATCTTGCTGCGAGTTAGATGGGAGGAACATTACCACTGTCACATCTGTTGGCAAAATATACTGACGTTTTGGAACTGTGAGGAAAGTCTTGCTTGAACTCTGAGAAAAAGTACTGAAATGAATAATTAACATCTTTTGCCCTCCTATTGTTATGAATCCAACAAAGTAGACAGGCTTACGAGAGGGAATATCTCCACCTGGAACTGAGATATTCCACACCTCTGCTTTAGAGCAAACTATACAAAAAATTTTGAGAGCCGTTTCCATCCGTGAGAACAAAGTTACTCTCTTTCATGTGGTAACAAATGGAAAACTAGAGCTGCATCCATGGAACTGGAAAGTGTTTAGAAAGTTCCCATTTCCCAGTTTATAGTCTCCACTTGACAATATTAAGTGTTATATATGGCCATGTTTGCACTTGATTGATGTGGTCACAATTCAGAAAAGAAAGAAGTGGATAAATTGAAGCTTCGGAGGTTCACTTCACTTTCACACTACATCTATGCACATTACAGTTCTTGTCTTGTTTATTTAAGGCTTTGTAATTGCACACAGTGGTCTTTTTCTTTTTACTTAACTGGTGTGTCCTCTGTCACCTGTTTGTGATAATTTGTTTGTTTATTTCGTAATTTCTATAAAAACTGCTGCCATGTTGATTCACGTCTGACCAGTTTGTTGTTCACGAAGGCCTCATTTGTCCAGGTCATAAACACATGCTGGTGTCTAATTCTGTCAGAAATGGCTGTCAAGAAAATACTTAAATGTATTTATACCAAGGTCCAAACACTGAAACTCAGCAATGGTTGTGGCTGGTGGCAAGTTACAACCCACCACATAATATTTGCACACCACCTGCTTTCTCTCCTGTGTGTGAGTGTGGTTTTATGTGTGTGTGTGTGTGTGTGTGTGTGTGTATACGTATGCTTCTGAGAAGTCCTGCAGCATTGAGGAGTGCTGCATCTCAGGTCACTAATGGGGCCAGACAAGGCTTCTTTTTTTTCTTACACACACACACGCACACGCAAACGCACCCGCACGCACACGCGCGCACACACGCACGCGCACACACAGCTCTTGAGCTGTGGTAACTCTCACCAGGCCATTGTCCTCTGATCGGAGCCAATGAGTGTGTGTGGCTCAAGAGAAAAAGAACGGAGATCACAAATTCCTCGCCTGCAGATTTACTGGCATTACTGCATCATCTGGTCGGTTTTAACTGCTGGAGACAAACATTAGTCATGAAAAAACCTGCAGTGAGTTTTACAAAATTAACTTGCCTCAGGAGTTTTAACTCCTTAGTCAATTAACGTATTCATTAAAATGTTTTTTTCAGTTTGTCTATTGCTTTTATGGTTGCACAGCTTCTCTTAAGAGTATCCTGATGGAACAAACTTCAATTTCACCACTTTCATGAGAAAATAAAGTGTGCAAACTTAATCAAGTTTATTGACCATATAGGATCTTTCGAAACACGGAGGTAAGTGAGCAGATACAAAGTAATCTTATAATGATACTGTTTTAAAATGGCCCGTCATGTATATTCAAACTGTTTTGAACATCATATATATTATTTCATGTGGTTTTCAAAAGTATGGGATTCTTTATTATTTAAACAAAAGAAGGAAATTATTGTAATATAAGACTGAATACTAACATCTATTTCCTCATTGAAGCCTTTCATTCAGTTATTGATCATAAAACAGATGGACTGGTACTTTAGTCACACATGCGACATTACTTGTCTTCAGATTTTCTTCATATCTAATTCATTTTAAAAGTGTATTTTGGAGTTTGTAATGACCATCTTCTACAGCTATTTTTTTTTCTTTTTTGACTGTTTCTTTTTTGCATATCCAGCTGTTGTTTTTTTTTTTTTTTTTTAATGAATAGTCTTTAATCAATTAGGTTACAGAGGAAATTGCTTTAGGTTTAGCTTTAGGGTGAATTTGTGAAAACAGGGTTTTACATGTTTCAGCTGATTTTGTGAAATAATTATCTCTATTTAGGTTTTGTGAGGAGATGTTTCATTAATTAAGGCATTTTTTTCTATTTAAAGATTATTGTGCTATCATTTTACTTTCTCATTCCACACCAATTTGGTGTTTATCAGGGTGGCCCTTCAACTTAAATGAGTTTGACACACATTTCTAACATCTAAAATGGGCGTAAACACAGGAAAGTAAAATTTCAGATAGTCGGGGTACCCAGGTAAAATGGAACTGAAATGTTTTTGTCCAAAGAAGTAGTTGTTTTTATCTTCCTGAGATCCCTCAACTGATGTCTTTACCTTTTCCACACATCTAAGACTGAGCAGATCTGAAATTCTAATAGATTATTCGGTACAATCCAGCCTTAGTTATGTCTAGTTTAACCTTGTGTTGTACTTTCAGGACATCCAATTGTGTGTTAGTATCAATGTTGCATAACCTCTGTAGCTTTCAGGGACAAGCACATTAATTTCCTCTGAAGAGTGAAATCTGAACAAATTTAAATAATCAGGATTTTGTTCCCCCTGAGAACAGGGCCTGCTGAGTTTTACCAAACATATTTCTTGCATTCACTTACTTATGTTTTTTTTATTTTCATCATTGTACTCCTTGGTGGCTGTGGCTTGGTGGGCAGAGCGGGTCATCTCTCAATCGGAAGGCTGCAGGCTTGATTTCCTATCTATCCATATGTCGAAGTGTCCTTAAGCAAGGCACTGAACCCCAAACTGCTCCTAAAGATGGACTGAGCACCTTACGAGGCAGCCGCCTCCACTGGTGTGTGAATGGGTGAATGTGATTAATAATGTAAAGCACTTGGAGGCTGCTCATGTGGCGGAAAAGCACCATATAACTGAAAACCATTTACCATTCTGTTGTAAGGAAGTTGGTCACAACAGCCAATGTGGGAGATGAAGATGTTTGGTTGCCAAGGTGACACGGTAAAAGACTAATTTATAACATATGAAAAGTGCTGCAATCTGCAAAAACTGCCTCCTATCCATTACAAGGCCAGAAGAATTGATAGCAGCTGAAAATACAATGTCAACCTGTGTGAGTGAGTGAGTGAGTGAGTGAAGGGTTGAACGCTTTTGCCCAACTGACGCTGATGTGATCACTGAGAGTGTGTGCTGGCAGAAGACGGGCTACAGTCATTCAGTGTGTGTGTAGCAAAAAAACTTTACTGTTAATTAGTGCTCCCTTTCTCCTCGCACTTTTAGAGAATGTTTACAAAATGACGCTTGTTGTCTCTTTCAGCTCTTTGCATCACCATCCATATAAATCAATAGAGATGAAAAGGAGGTGTGTGTGCGTGCGTGGGTGGGTGCGCGTGTGCATGTGTGTGAGACAGGAGTCTCTGATAGCACTATAGACTTATCCTCAGTAATTGAGTTTATGTAATGGGCCATGTCTAGATGGTCAGATTGGCACAGGATAATGCATTCATGCTACATGCACACTCGTCCGTCAATCATATGCATGCATGTACAAAAGTAAGCACAACGCAAGGCCTTTTTAAAAAAACACATTTTACTGTCAAAATATTTGATTCTCCTACATAGACAGATGAATGTGACACAGTGATAGATATGATGTATAGTACTTCCATCAAATGTCCTATTATCATGGTGTTTATATAAATCTTTAAAAAGTATCTTGATTCAAAAGCCTGCAGTGAGAGAACAGACAGGAAGCTTCTGAAAAGATTACATTTAACTCTCTCTCTAGCTCTCTCTCGCTCTCTCTCTCTCTCTCTCTCTCTCTCTTTCACACACACGCACAAGCACAGTGTGTGTGGTCTGGTGCTGCTAATTGCATTGATATAGTGGTGGCTAAGCGACCTTGTAGTCCTTGGAGCTAAAAAGGAGTAATTACATTGATTAATTGCGTGTGTTTGCTATTGATTAGACGAGCAGCTTGACTATTGTTTGCTACACAGCTGGTTCTAGGTGTGTGACACGACTCACGTAAAATAAACCTTGAAGAAACACAGTTGAATGAAGGAGAAAGGTGAGCCATGTTGATTCTCTGAGCAAACAGGCCTCAACAGAGAGGTTTTAAGCCCAATATCCTCTCGTGTAGTATGGTATGAAAAATAGTCTGTGGCCTTTGGGGTTTCTGGTTACATTCACATTCAAGGCCTCCGTCGACTCACAAACTCCCAACAAAGCGAAACCTGGTGCCGTCTTCCTTCTGTCTGGTGGACTGGCTGCAGAATTAGGCATTCCCTTCTGGGCTGTGGACAGAAACAGTGCTCTCATCCCCATGGACCAGAAGATGCACATGGCTGCTGCCTCACTACGCACGTACGCACGCATGTGCACACGCACACAAGCACACACACTGAAGAGAGAGTGTCAGCTCCTACCACCCCCTGCCAGCAGCTGTCACTCATCAGTACTGGGTGCCAGAGAGGACCAGAGCCAGTCTGCTCTCACCCATTGTTCCTCGAATCATCCAAGTGGGTGATGTAAATGGCCTATTTACTATGCTGCTGAGCCAGTGGGGAGCATCGCCCATATGCTGTGTTATACCTAATAATCCTAAAGGAGACTGAGATTACAACTCTTGAAAAATGAAGTGTTTAGTCATGAGCCTACACCCCCACCCCCTCCCCCACCCCGTGTTTAACATCATGTCAACAATATGAGTAAATCATTTAATATTTATGTCTTTCTTTCAAACGATGTCTCTGTTGTCATGCCACAGTTAAAAGTACTGATTGCTCTGTACTGCTACATGGCTCACGGCATCTGTAATGAGGGAAAGATTTCTTGAGTGTGTGATGAGGATGTTTATAATACATGTAGCCTATGTAATACCACACTGATCAAAGCACACATGCTTTACATGTCACACTAAGCCTCTGTGGTTTCCACAATAGCTTGTCAGGATTCCTCTGCAGCAGCTTGAAATCAAAAAAAGGGGGGTGGGGGTGGATGAAATAATGAATAACAAACAAGCAATGCAAATGCTAATTTATGACTTTCAAATAGGACATCTTCATAGTGAAATCCCCTGCTGTGACTCACTCAGGACAAACTGTAGGTGGTCCCTAATAGAACATGCGCTGCTGATGCATTTCTGTTCATCTGGCGCCCTCCTGTGGATGTACAATACATCACAACCAGGAGAAAAACCTGTCATTATGTTTCAACCAACCCACCATATGTGCTCATTCATTACTGGGGGGCTCGGCTGGGGTCTCTGTTGGACTGCGCATGTCTGAAGGATTGCAGTTGTACCAGTGACCTTTCCAGAGCAATCAGAAATGACTTAAGGCTTGATATTGCGTGACAAACGTATCGTTCTTGATGGACTCAGTTTTTTTAAGTGACCACTGCTGCTAGATTTCTGATGACCCCGATGACTTAACTCCCCCCGGCATGTTTCATTTCATACTGGCAGGTCTTTTTTCACTACAGACAGTTTGATTTGTGATGGTGGAAAAAAAAAGGCTTCAGTCAAACGTCCTCCAGGACCTTGAAAATGAAGCGGCTCTATGGCTGAATGTCATTTTTCATCACAATGACTAACTGAATACTTTCCCCAATGTCAAAATGATCTGTTCAAGAATCTGCAATGACAAATCACTGGAATTATAGATGTGTGTAAGTAAATTGCATTTCATGGTGTGAGGGGATATATAATAAAGACTGAGCTAAACAAACATTTCTCTACACCGTTGTAACACAATTAACCCAGTGCCAGTGTCTGACACATTTGTTTGCTTTTGTTTTTTTTCTTTTTGTTCACAACATTTTAAAAGGCCAAAATCTTTTTTTTGTTTTTTTTTATTAGTATTATTTTTGAATAAAGCAGTCTCATTGTTCTCTTTTGAAATCTTCTTTACCATCTTATGGAGCCGCTGCTCTTTCAATTACCCAGACTTAAATTTTTCTTGCAGTTTTAAGCAAAGTGTATACATGTGTGAGGGAGAGAGAGAGAGAGAGAGAGAGAGAGAGAGAGAGAGAGAGACAGACAGACAGAGAGAGAGAGAGAGAGAGAGAGAGAGAGAGAGAGAGAGAGAGAAATCCAAATGAAAAATCCAGCTGTTCCTTTATTAACATATAAAATAATTCAGTTATACGTTTACTAAAATGCCATATCTGTCTTTGTTAAAGGGCTTGATACAAAGTATTTCAGTATGGAATCACGTATTTTTAATGTATGAAAATTTGGTCAGTTATGATTATTATAAGACAGCAGTTGGACTACACCTACTAGAAATAAATGTACTGGGGGCGCACGGGTGTCCCATCCAAGATGCCTGTGTTCTTCAACAAGCGAATCAGAGGTTTTCCCTTCGCTACTTCACAGAGAGCATTAACCAATCCCAACAGAGGTAGACGCTCCCTTAGACCCTCCTACTAGTAGTTGAGCTCTGCCTTGTGAAACAAATTTGCACATCACCCATGTTTTTTTCTCCTTGCAAACACCACAGGAAAATATACATTGCAAAGCTAAGAGCAAAACTCAACGGATGCACTTATTGGCTGTAACAATGAGCAGAGAAGTTTATTTTTACTCTCTCCGTCTGAGTCTCAGAAGCCCCAGCGGATCAATTTTATTTCTCGTGGAAGGTTACAAACAAAACCTTCCAAAGTTTTGTATGTGGGCTCCCAGCATTTCAAGGAATGTTTTCATAATATGGGTCCATACAAAAGCAGGCTTTGCTAAAAAACTTCTCCTGGATCTGTACCAACTGTTTGTGGCTCCTCTACAAATGTCAGAGCTGTAAGTGAAATATAGTTCGATGAAATGACAGTTTTGCAGAGTCTGAGTTATGTTATGGGCTTTAAAACTGTTTCATTTATTTCTCCGATTCACTCGTTAATGGTTCTCTCCTGTCTTCTGCATTTATAGGCTTTGAATTTCATATATTTTATATAATTGATTGATCATGCTATCACAATTTCTGCATTGAGAAGATGTTATTGTAAACCTTGTTTTGTCTTTACAGGCCACTGAGAGCAGTCATTTTTCTACATGGAGGGGTGTTCCAATGCCAGACTGGACACACAGACTGCAGGCACACAGCTTTCCTTTAGGACTCTTCAGCCCCACTTAAGAAGTGCTGGTATGTGTTATACACCTTTTGTACAATTAGTTGTGATCAACTTTGTTATCAATATTTATCATGTTATATTTCAGCTGTTTTGGGGTTTCCTTGTCAACTTTCTTCAGTAAAAAATATATTTGGTTACAGGTGTCCAGGCAAGGACATCCTGCAAGGATTTTGGTGTTGGCACATCCACTGCAGACGCTTTATGTTTTTCATCAATACGAGTTGAGAGACCCTCGAAAAGATCTTGTCTGGATGTTGAAGATGAGCTGGAGCAGCAGGATGATCCATTCGAGGGCAGCTCTACAACAAACAGCTTCAGAGGGACTGGATTCAACTCATGACCCTGCAGATTCTGAGTCAGCTTCGACAGAGTCATCGCTTTGTGAGTTACCCACTATGTCTGTGTGTGAGTGAGAGAGCATGTGGTGATGATAGTTCGCTAAAGGAAACTAGTGCAGTCGACCGTGATAGTCTTGTAAAATGAACATGATTTTTTTTTTAAGTAATCTTTTTTTTTCTTTTTTTTTACTTCATTTTTGTTGGAATAATTTTTGAGAGATTCATGTAGATGTTATGAAGTATTTTTGGCTTATGCTCATTTCTTTTTTTCATTATATTGACAGTATTATGGGTTTTTCGTTGTATGTTAAATATACATAATTAGCTCAGTCTCTAAAGAAGCTGAGGGAGAGTTTAACTGCTCTGGAAATGTCCTATAACCTCCATAGATTTCATTGCAGGACCGTTGTGGTTTACAGCATGAGTGAGAACTTTGTTTATACTGTACGCACAAAAAGATACACAGACCAACTAAAAAAGAGTGTAATATTTCAAAGTACACTAATGACGCGATTTCAAGATCTTTGATCATAATGCATTTTCCATTTATTTGTTTGACAATAGAGAAGATTCGTCCACTCCCACCAACAATATCCAAAAAAACATTGTGTACGAGAGCTGCATTATGGAGCTGATGTCTGTGTGTCCTGTCTGCATGCGGGCATGTGATGCGAGGACCCAAAAGCTGGCCACATTCCTGTCTGTGGAGCAGTTGTGCCTCCATTGCCAGTTTTACAGGCTCTGGAATAGCCAGCCTGTCCTTGGAAGCACACCATCTAATTGACAAAGTGAATGATGTGCAACTGTATTTCCTTCAATTAATCTGGCTCTGAATATGTAGTCAGATTAAATTATGCATTTTGTTGATAAAATTAATTTTTTTCCCTGCCAACATGTATTCAGCTGCAGTTGTTCCAATATGATGTGTTACGCCGACATGCCAGAGCTTTCATTGAACTTGCAGTCATTCACCACTGGAAAACATCATGGGATGTGATGCTGTAGCGGCTTAGTCAGGAGGACAAAGTCATAGTAGGTGGCGATATGAGGGCCGACTCTCCAGGGGTCTCATTTATGAACGTTGCTTCAGGAGACCCATGTGAAAGTGTTGCAAAGCTGCATAATATGACGCCTTGATATTGTGCCTGGATTATGAATGGGAATCTGTTTCTCTGCGTTTGTCCTGTGGATAGGTGACCTGTGCAGGTTGTTCCTGTCGTCTGTGATTGACTCCTGTAACCCTGAAATGGATAAATTAAAATAGAAGTGGATTAATGGGGTGGAAATGACTAGAAGTTGAATACAGATTTGGACAACTATTCTTAACATTTTGATGAAACCATTGGATGATGTGTTACAGTCAGCTAGAGTTACAAAACGTGGACAATTTTATGGTAGTTTTTGTGTTTGGTCAATTTGCACGTGTTTGGCTTCAATGTAAGATATTTGGAAATTCGAGAAATAAGGGTTTGATGGAGGGATGAATGGATGGACAAAAATATTGTCAATAAAAGGCTGAACTTTGCAAAATCCACTCATAAGTGTAACACAGTAGTGAAAAGTATAATTGTATATATACATTGCATTGTATTGAAATATATCAATGAAACCTTGAACATTCCCTAGATTTTTTTTTGTCAGTTGAATAATCATGTTTTTGAATCTGGCATGTCTGTTAAACCTTCATATCATCCATCCATCCATCCATCCATCCATCCATCCATCCATCCATCCATCCATCCATCCATCCATCCATCTTCAGCAGTGTTGAAGTTGATTCTAGCTGACTATGGGAAAAGGCGGGACACATCCTGGCAGTGAAAACAGTTCAAACACAGACAATCACGTTAACACCTACGAGAAACTCCTCAGTCACTGGTCAACTTAAAATCTATGGTTTTGTGTTAAACTGATGGAATAAACTGTAAAATTCCCCTCAAGCCTGAACACAACCCAGATTTGGTCTCGGGGAGAGGTGAGAGTGCTAATCACTACCAGCACGTGGCAAACTCTTTTCTCAGGATGGGAACATAATAATCACACTATGTGTTGGTTACCACCTGTTCCAGTGGCCACAGTCTAATCCTGAACCTGGCACTGAGGCAAAGTGTTTAAAAAAAAGAGAGAAACTGGCGGTTTTGTCATCAGTGAGTGACTGGGTGTGTCCTCACGATGAATTTTCCACTGGAGTTAGGAGAGAAAAAGACAGTAATAACAGTGCAGTGCAAGGTGAAACTCATAGACAGTTAAAACCAGCAGCGCAGATTCATCTCCTCCATCCAGCCTCAGCCATACAAATTCCCACTCATTCACTATCACAGCATGCCACCCTGAAAGTGTTACTGTGCAGCAGGAGAATAAACAGTGAGCAGATAAAGAGCAGACATAACTGGATGCTGTGTTCTGCAGAGAGAAAAACACCAACAAACAAAGAAGCATTTAATTTTTTTAATAAATGAATCCTTTGTTCTTATCTACTCTGAGAATATTGTGCTGCAGTGCCTGGAATCCATTCACAGATGCTTCCCACCCTCCCGCCTGTCTGCGGCCTGCCTGTCGATGTAATGCATAATTGGTTTTTCAAGGAAATGAACACCGCCTTCTGGATATTAGTCTGTGATATATTAGTGTGCTGAACATCAGGGACCATTTACTCTTTATAAGCTTCAACAGGAGAATGTGAGGAGAGAAGATGTCAGGTATGGGTGGATTTTTTTCAATAGCTTTTAGACTGAATATTTTAAAACATTTACATTCCCAGTGATTCATTTGAAACTGAGAAGAAAATGTAAAACTTTTATGTCATCATTAAATATGTGACACATCGGAAGCTGAATCAGTTTTATATCTCTAAAGGTGATTTCTTTGGTGAACGGTTGATTATCCTTGTCTTTTTTAATTTTTTTTTTTAAATCTGCATAACACAAATATACATGCAGAGGATACTGATCTAGGCCAAACTAACTTCATCACCAAGAGACATTTTGGTCTCTTTCCATCAAATAAAATGTATCTAGAGCCTCAAAAACATGTTTAACCTTTTAGATTGATCATATCACAACTTGTAAAATTGTTTGTTTTACGTAAAACAGACAAAAGGTGCTTGTTCTGTTTTGAATAGAAAAAAAGCTGAAGTAGCTTTTATTCTATTTTAGAGTACTTTAACTGATAAAATCACTTTAGTTGTTTTGCATATTCACTATTTTGTTTCCATTTCGAGTTGTGTAGACTTTTCTATTGGTTTTAGCCTTTTCAGCTGATATGAGTATTTAGTTTTTTTTGGACAGCCCTGGCTTACACACTTTGCCTTAGACTAAGAAGTAACTGAAGTAATCAATTGAATGCCAGATAATCTGCATTTTCAACGTAGTTGTCAATAGCGGAACAACAAATTACATCTCACAGGTGATTTCTGAAGGATTTCACTTTGAATATCAATTGTGTCTTTCACTGAAACAATACGAGTGAACAACAGTTTTCAATGACAGTATTAAAAAAAACCTACATTTTTGGCTTTTTGTTATTTAACTTATGTGACTTGTGTCATACGAAAAGATCGAGGTTACTTAAACCAGAAATTCAAAAAAGAGCATTGTGCCTGTCACCTACGGTGCTTCAGAAATAGCAGCATTGTTGCTGATTATCAGATTAAATCGGCTGGAGGCCGATTGCATTGCCCTCCAAAGGAGAAAAACACACAACTAAAGAGGAGAACGCAATATTTCAAAACTGCATAGTGAAGGCACAATCACGTCCTCACTGGAAGAGACAAAAAAAAAAGTACGGTACTTTAACAGAATCCATTGTTGCTTGAGAACAATTTTGAAAATTAGGATTATAAAAAATTAGATAAACTGTTGCTGTAATAAGATTTAGGCTTCAGGAAAGGATTTATGGTTTCAGAAGAAACACGCAGTTCAAAGGTCAAAAAGAAAACACACGAGCATTTAGGCTATTTGGAAACTAAATTAAATCTTATTGCATCTAACTCCTTGCTGCACTCTGTGTATCAGCGTTAAAAACAAATAACATGCTTCTCTGAAAGGACGAGAGAGCCGCCGCAGCAAACCATACTCCAATAGTAGGATTTTTATTTTCAACAAAAATATGAAACTGAGTCATTCCAGCAGCAGCTGGCTTGCAAACAGACAACGCTAATAAAACGCTTCATGAGTAATGACACATTAGTATCAAAAAACAAAACAAAAACAAGACAAAGTAATTACAGAGTGTGTAATTACCAGGAAAATGAAGCATGTGAGAGCTGCGTCTGTCAGGAAAAAGAGTCGGTTTTGTACGTTCAACGGGAGCTTCACTGGTTCACACTTTCACTTCACAGTAATAAAAGTCGACTGGCTTCCTTAAGATACTAATTTAGGTGAGTTAACACACTGAAGTAGATTGTTTTGAATTTCTTAAAGTCAGAATAATGTGATGGTGAATATGACAAACATGTCTGATGAATGTCGGATTTGAGTTCATTCGGTTAATAATTCCTACTTTTAGCTGCATGATGGACGACTAACTTATAAAAGTGTCTCATATTATACAAAAATGAAGATAAAAGCAGATTAAACGGAGCATGTGGGAAGCATGGTGGTGCAGAGATGAACAATTGAGGAGACTCTGGTTTGATTTGAGGGTCTTTTGATTCGTTTCATTCTCGAGATGTGCAAATTTGGTAGACACCCCCCCAAAAGACTCGAGCTGTTGTTGCAGCTAAAGGTGGCTACTTTTGCATGCCATACTTTACAGTTCTTTATTTGTATTTAAAAAAATAAGTCTATTTTTCCCTCCATTTCAATGGAATAAAGTGGAATAGTTGACTGGCAGTCTGACTTGTGCTCCACCTAAAACAGTGCAATTTCCAGTGAATTCATAAAAGACAGCTGTTATTTCTTTTAAAAAATAAAGTATGTGTTCATTAATTTTTACACTTTTCAGGGTGATCTTGGTCCTCAGGCCAAAAACAGAAGCATATTATACAACATAAACTCTGGATTTTGTTAGATCAATTTCTCTTTTAAAGCAGCAAGGAATCGGTATTCCACTGGACAAACGTGAGACTGTCGACATTGTTGAAACAACACATCTGGATAATGCATAAAATGGTCCAATCAATTTATTTCCAATCTCAGTTATGCTGTATTTGGCTAACCAGCATATTTTCCATCTTTGTCACTCGGTCTTCAGTTGTTCAGGTTTCCAGTTTCACAACCAACCACTAAAAGAAATATATTTCACACATCCTGTGAGTTATTTGTGCAATAATGTTCAATCGTGGACAAAAAAATCTATCAAGTGACTCTTGCGCACACAAAGTCTTGCTCGATATTTATTTGGTGAGCTTCATTCAACATATAAAAAATGATTGTCAATAGAAGTGGTTAATTCAAGAGGAAAAGAAAAACAAACATAGCATCCCATGTCACACACACTAATGCCTATTATTGTCATTTGTTTATATTTTGTGTTATATGAACACTTTTCAGGTCTCCCATAGTCAATCATCCAGACTTGTGCACAAGTATTTATTAAAATCAAAATCCTCCACAGCTTCTTCCATACACTCGGAATGTCTAACTGTCTTAAAATGCAGGTTTTTGACTTGGTATTCATTTCAGCATACACATTAAGAGGACTGAGGCTGTAAATGATAATAGCTCTATAATTAGGCACAGATAGTCTCATTAGTGTTTGCACATTGGAAGGAGTCTAATGAGCTTTAGGTTAAAAACAAAAGGATATCACGATTCCCACAAAGGCACGGCGACGCTGCCGCTGGCGTTCTCATTCGGCTCTGAGAAACGCAGCAACACGTCCAGTTGCATTTTTGATATGATGATTTTGTTTTTCCAACTCATCTTGTTTGTAGAATAAATGTCATGCAGCACATGATCACTTCCTGTGGCAGCTTTGGAAAAGAGTCGATGGCGATAGGGAAGTTCGATGTTTGAAAGTCCTTCATGCTTTGAAATCTCCCTTCATCCCCTGTGCGTCCCTTCTGCACGTCTCGGATTCATAACTGACAGGCTGGACAGACTCACTGCAGGTGTATCGAGAACAAAAAAGGGAGGTCAAAGTCTTTATATTTAAAAGCAACCAGTTAAAAACAAGCTGCAGTAAATCACTGGTTTGTTTCAGTAACTGATGGTTTCAGCTGATGAGATGAAAACCAGATCCCAGGAGCAGCGACGGTGATTATTTAAAGTGTCTGAGCCGTCGGTCTGTTCGCACAATATTGATGCTTTGAGGCGATCCCGCCCGATCGGAGCGTCCTCATCGGGATTCACAGTGTTTTAGCCGATTGACGAGAGAGAGACCCGTCTGGTCAGTGGGTGTTGTTGCTGGCGTGGCAGCTGTCGC
>OMNM01064990.1:2648-15447 GCA_900302745.1 Parablennius parvicornis | reverse complement strand
GCGTCTGCTGTTGCCTGTGTACACACACACACACACACACACACACACACACACAAACACACACAAGCATGTGTGCATCTATATTTCTATAGAATGTGCCACATTTCTCCAGAAAGACACGACAAAACAAAACAAAATAAAAAAAACAAAAAAACAAGAGAAAATAGTTTACAGTCAAGGGTATGTTTTAGTATCAGAGGAGTTCCGATCCAACTCTTCAGGACCGTGTTGATACAGGTTTTTTTTTTTTTTTTTGTCATGTCAGTCATAAAATCATCTTGTTCATGTGCTCTCCTAGGGCCTCATCTACAAAGGTTGATTACGAGGAAAAAAAAAAAAAAGGTCCTGAAAGATGCGTATACCACTTCGCCTGCAAACTTCTCTATCTACAAATATAAACTTTGCCGGAGAATGTGCGCACCGGCAAGCCAACTTTGGATCTTGCGCACAAACATTATAGAAACAGCGGGTGTTGATTGATTGATTATCAATGGTGACAAGGTTTCTAACAATCAGTCTAATTGCTGAGTAAGCGTATAAAGAGCGCGGTGACAGCCATCCGTAACGCGGCACCGTGGGTGCGCTGGCACCCATTAAAGATCACGTCAACGGTAGGATCAGAATGGAAGGAGATTTTAGGGATCCTGAAGATTTCCGATGCATTTGACAGGTGCTGACCACGCTTTGGTTTCTGACAATATTAAGTAGAGACACAATGATTCATGCAAATTTTGCTGAGTTGGACTAAAGTGACAATCTTACTCACAGGCCTGCGTCCGCCTGCACTTTGACCACCTGGCACTGTTGTCAGAAGTGTGATCATAGCAATTACTGTACATTGACGAGTGTGTGAATCTTATTTTTTTTTTATAATTCAATGTGCTAATCCAGTTTTGTAGGCATATTTGAAATTCCGCACTTTCATTTTTTGTTTCGAGGTTGCCGTCAGTTGCACCAAAAGGTGAGGACCAGTAAATCATAATTGTAGGATATGATTTTTAGCTACTTAACTAAATTTTTTTCACCCAGTGTGGTGAATGCCACAATTATACTGCGAAGTGACAGACTGAACTGGGTTACACTCACACTTTAGAATTGATATTTCAAGATTCTGCATATTTTTTCTGGTGTTATCTTCACCAAGTTGTGTGTATCTTGAGTTTTGCCATGTGATATGTTTTCACAACAAATTGAATGTCCAGGATTGATCGCTAAAACCTCTTACATTCTTTCTCCCCATCTTTCTCAGTACTATTCGTTGATCTCATTTGCATTTTTGACCAACAATGAGCAGATTCCGAAAGCAGAAACAAGACAAAGAACAAACTGTACTGCTGTAGACCATAAATAAAATATTCTGTGAACCTTATTTCCAACTAAGCACTTTGAGCATCTGATTCATATAAGGAACGTTTTTTTTTTTTTTTTTTTTCTTCATATTTTACTGATATCCACTGCTTGCAAGTTCAGTCTATTCACTCCCGAGAACGAAGAAGACAAACTCTTTTCTGTGGGAGGTAACATTGGCATTTGGAAGCATGTGTGTGTATGTGTGTGTGTGTGTGTGTGTGTGTAAGCTGTGTGGGAGGGTTGGCAGGGTAGCGTGCACGCAGCAGTGCCTGGCAGTGCGCTGCGAGGGCAAGCGCAGCCTCATTGGAGTGAAGATCATTTTTGATAAAATATGTTAAATCTTGTGCATATTCCAAGTCTTTGTTCACTCTTTCGGGTTGGGGTATTGGAAAGGGAAGGGAGAAGAGATGGCGGAGAGGAAAACTTTGATTTACTTTCTTGGAAGCAGGATTCTAAAGATGCAAAAGAATATCAAGTGGACTATTTACAGGACAATTGCACCCACATAAGGAATCTACACAAAAATTTCAACATTAAGTTGATAGATCTTGTTTCCAGAAGGAAGTACTGCGTTGATTTTGTATGAAAGAAAACTCTGGTGGCTCAGGCGACCAATCTGCACCTACATGATCCGCCAGGATAGTTTTATTTATTGTTTTAATCCTCGTGTACAGCACGTCATTTCAACTATGGTTCTGGAAAAGTAATTTCTATTGTAAGGCACGATGCGGTGTTATGGTGTGGTGTGGTATGGTATGATATGATACGGTACTGTATTGTATGGTATTGTATGGTATGGTAATGTAGCACATCAGAGATGAATGATGTGTGAACCCCTTGAGATTAAACTATGTTACATCTTCCCCGAAAAACGTACAAATAAGAGAGTAACTAACAGCAGTTAAACGATCAAGTTACATTGATACCAGGGCATGTGTTGCCCTGCAATGTTTATATCTTGGACCAAATGAACAAACAATGAAATAATTTGAATATCGCGTGTTATTTTAGCAAATTAGACAGGGCAGATCTTTTCAGTTTTGCACATAGTCACATAAAGAACTAATACAGGTTTGTTTTTGTTTTTTTTAATATTTTCTTCGAAAACATGTAGGTGCCTGCACAACCGACACAAGTAAAGGGGACCGTCATGGACAGGTTTCCAGTCAACACAGGGATAGCACAACTTCCATAGAAAAAGCAATATCTCCTTATTGTTTTTTTTTTTTTAAAGTGCTTTTATTAAAAAATAGATATGAGTGGATTCACTAAATATGGACGATGCACAGAACGTTGAGCTGGATGTTTACCTGTGAGATGTTTCAATCAAATGATTACTGGGAGGAAGAGAAATGAGAGAAACAAACAAAAAAAAAAAACGAATCTTCTCTCAGCCTTGGATCTTTGTACGCACCCACACAAAAGGAGAAATAAACATCAAAAGCTGTCTACCATTAAATAAGATCTCAGTAGGAAGTTCCCAAGCTTAGTAACAGGTATACTTAGCAAACCACAACAAATGTTAACAAATACAATACACTGATCAAATTTCTTTTTTTTTTTTTTAGCTTTGCAAAAAAATTAAAAATGTCAAAATCTGCAGTGTTACGAAAGACACACCAGATTTCATTGATATAACACGGCAAACACAACAGATGAAGACTCCCACACTTTCATCACTGGCATGAATGGCTGTTGATGATTGGACTGTGCCATTTAATTTTGGAGACAGCCAAGTCGGACTCGGGATGCGTGATAGACGGGTGAACTGCTCAGAACCGTGCGCCCTCCCTCCCAGTGCATGCTGGGATTTGCTCCAGCCGTCCGCCAACCTGCCCCACATAATGAGTCTAGAGATTGGCTGGATACATATATATATATAGGCAGTCAGATTGGAGCTGTCTCTGGTTTTGAGGTTTAAAAAATAAATAAATAAATAAATAAAAAATATATATATATTTATACTTTTTTTTAAATACATAACATATATTATGCCTCTTTGAATAGTTAATCGCTTTCACTCATCCACACACGCTTACACCAATGAAGGCAGCTGCCATGCAAGTATGCTCAATCCATCCATTGGAAGCAATTTGAGATTCAGTGTCTTGTTTAAGGGCATGTCTGAAGGTAGAGGTGTGGAATCAAACCTGCAACTATCAGTTTGAGAGGTGGCTGCTCTACCAACCAAGTCCCAGCCGCTTACCATTGACCTGATTTATATGTTTTGGAGTATGCTTGCACTTGACATGGAGTTAATTTATATTACATTGAGCCCTCACAACCATAAAATGTCAAATAGGTGAAGTAAGCAGCACATCAGTCTCATCTATTTTTCAGACAATCATCCACATTAAAAACTTTTGGATATTATTTAAAAACATTACAAATTATTTTCCGTGTGCTGAATAATAGTATTCCAGATGGTATTTCAAACAATTGTTTTCAAAGAAAGACAATTTATAATTTAATGGGGGGGTGTTGATGTTTGAAACCTGTAAAGAAAGAACAAATGTTAAATATAGATGTGTGTCTGTTTCGGGAGTGAGGTTATGAAAAGCTCTAATTCTCTGTGTGTTTTCAAAAAGAGCTTAAAATGTAAAATAATAAAAAAGGTTATTTTGTGAATTGTTTCATAATTATTTACTTATCATCCAAAAAAAAAGTTAGTTCTAACTTAAACTGTCATTTAGTTATGTATTTGATAACGGATTTTTGTTTGCAATAATATTCTTGTTTGCTGTTTTTGTATAAATGCAACTGAACTAAATTATATCTCAAGGTCACGATTTCAACCCTTATACGTATACATACAAAGGTGACCTAGAATTTAGAAATGCAGACTATGGATATAAGGTTTGTAGGTTTGAATCCTACAGGTTACCACTGTGGACTCTTCCTGCTCCCTGGGCGCATATGAATAAATACATGAATAAAGTGTGCTGCTTGCACCTGATGCTACCTCTAGCGTCATGCAGTATGTCTAATGTGGGCAAGATGGTGACTTAATATTCCCACCTGATCGCCAACCAGACACATTTCAAAATGTAAAGCTACTTCAAGGACGGCAATGAGACGTGAGAATTACTTAAAACATAGGTGTCGGTGAGCTTTAAATGAAGGGGCAGCGCGATTCGGATAAAGAATCCGCTGGTTGCATGTGAGATGAGGTAAGATTTAGAGAGTACGGTGAAACAGAGAGCTTAAAGGGTGAGAGGAGAGAGAGCCCTCGCTCTAAGGCGTTCACCTCTGCCTGAAGAAACCTCATTTTCCTCCTCTGATGTCTACTTCCATCCATCACTTTCCCGCTCCTCCTCTCCTTGTCTCCTCTGTTCCAAGCGTTGGCGTTCTTCCTGATTAATGAGCAGAGCCCTGCTTGAACCTATTAACAGTGTGTTATACCGCTCTGTCTGCAAATAGCCTGCACTGTCCAGACCTACTTTACACTTCTCAAGGTAGCAGTGGCCTATTAGGCTAAGCTTGAACCGCTGGACTATCCTGCCTCTTGACTGGGTAGCACCTTTTTTTTTTTTTTTTTTTTTTTTTTTTTTTTCTTTCTTTCTCCATAACTCTTCCTCTCCTTTCCTCGTGTCTATTTCTGCCCTTCTGCCTCCGATCAAGCCTTTCAGTGCCTCCTCCCCAGTTGTCTTCCTCAGCTTCTCCGTTTCAGTTATTCCTCTCTCTCTACCCCTCCTCCTTGGCTATCCTTGGCCCTATTAGGGTGGTCAAGTCGGGAGATTAATCGACCTGAGAACCGCATCAATCAAAAAAGAGAGAAAGAGAAGAAAAAAAAAAAAAAAAAAACTTACAGGTACATGAAACTCTCTCAACCTAGTTTTTAGAGTGAGAGCTCCTCTTTTCTTAGCAACCTAATATTCACTCCTACTGTCACTGCCTGACCTTTGCTGAATTAATGTAAAAAAGGATACCGTCTCTATTTGCTCAGTTCAACATCCAAATCCAATCCAATCCAATTCAATTTTATTTGCATAGGACATTTTAAAACAACAGCTAAGGTTGACCAAGGTGTTTCACAGTTTTAAGAAAATTATTAATAAAACAAACTGTGAATTAAAAGAAAAATAAACAATTAGTAAAAAAAAAAAAAAAAAATGTAACGGTGAGTAAAAACAGCAGTAAGCAGTGGCTATTATGAACATAATAGAAATATGCTCAGAAGCAGACGTCCCATATTTACACTTTTGCACCGATAATGGATCCAGGTAAAGCAGTGCTCGGTTTTGATGTTTGCACAAATCTTTTTACATTCACAATCACAAACGCTTCGTCACGCCGGTCCAAAAAAACGACCATCATGTCTTTATTGAAGCAAGAACAGGAAGTCATTCATACCATTCGTTAGTCTTTTTTACAGTGCCCCCTACAGGTTTTGCATGCTCATAGTAGCTCTGAACCAGGTGTATATGCGGGTCCGTGTAAAAGAATTTGTCTTTGTAAACGACCTTGTGTAAATGAAGGAATTTCTTTACATGTCGAGAGGGAAATATCAGTTTGTTTGTTTTTTAAACCCAGGTACGCATAAACGTGGCCTTACATTGTCTGCCCTTGTGTGTCTCACCTCATGTTTTCAATTATCCTATTGTGTTCTTCCCCTCTTCAGCACTCATGTGTAGCACCTCTGTTCTCCCTGCCCTCCCTCTGTATTTAAACCCCTCTCTCCCTGTTTGCTTGCGGCATGATGAAGCTGGAGAAAGACAGATGTACAGATAACTGATAAATAGCATTAACAGGTTTTATCACAATGGTACTCATACAACAGAGCAGAGAGAATTGCCGGATGTTACCTTATCTGAAGAATGACTTTTCTTGCAATTTGTATTTATATAACTATTTGAATGTATCATTAACAAAACAACGCGTTCATTTTGACCAACCATTTTCTCGTCATAGAGTCACTGTGTTACTGTTTGCAATGTGTAACCATGACATGTGTCCTCAGGCCGCTACTGAGAGCTTCTTGTCGACTGCTGCCATAATCAAAAGGGTATCAAATGGCAGAGACTGTTGTAAAGCAATGTAGCTCCATTTTTAAAAAAATTGTGTCAGAACGCATACCTCCAAATCAGTGACAGAGTGAGATTTTAAAGGAGAATGGAAGGTGTGCTTTCAGTCAACAAGCAACACCGATCGCTTCTCTATGAAATTGCTTTTGCTAATGGACCTCCAAAAAAAGGCAAAAAATCTGTGCGTCAGATATCTCAGACACTTCCAATATATTAGTCATCAGAACGGCAAAATGCTACAGATGTGACAGATTTAAAACTGACTAGATATATTGTGAAAGACAACGGCTGAAAGAAAGATGTTGCTGAAGATTGTTCATGAAGTTCAAAACAAGTTCCACTGGATAACAAATCTGTGTATAAAAAGAACACAAGTATGCATCTTATTTCTTGCTACTTAGGTCCGCTCCTTGTGGACCATTTTCGAAAGACATGACTTCAATGGAGATGTACAATGCCCCAAGGTCAATAAATGAAGAAAATAAAAATTAACTTTGGGTAATCATATAATCTATGCGACAAACCCTTATTAAAAAAATACGTTTTGTGACGATGTATGACAAAATTCCCACCTTGCAAGACCAACATGCCGCATTGTTCTCGACCAAAGTAATGACATGCATGCTCACTGCCATCATGACAAGAAGCAGCACATTTTTTGATGACAGATCTGAGCAACGCCTTGTTTTAGAGTGATATGTCAGGGCAGAGTTATAGATTGTTGTTGGAAGAAGCAGCTAAATGAGGCACAAAGTGGCATCATGAGGAAGGTGAGAAATAGCCAATACGAGGAAGGGGGAAAAAAAAAAACAAAAAAAAAAAAAAAACTGAGAGGACCTTCAGATTTAAGTGCTGATTCTCTCTAGGTTCATCACTTTGAGTCGCCCATTTATCAGATTATGGCTGCTTTCACATCGTCAGTTTGTTGATATATGAAGGTGCATTAGCCAGGGCTGATGGGGAGTCCTGAAGAGCCAGAGTGAGTGGATGAGTCCAACGTCCCTTGCTGTCATCTATTGTTACTAATAATGGGAGACAAGGTGAGCCTATAAAGTGTCCCATGGAAGTTATTTCAAGCAATCATTAGCTGCCGTTTACTCTAAAAGGACATTAATAGTACTTGTGAAGAACCCTCTCCTTGTAACTGAGCGAGCTAAAGGTGCGAAAGAAAGTAGAAGTACTGAAAACAGAGAAACGACCCAACTGGAAGGGCAACGAGGTCACTAAAGAGTATGAAAGCGGTTTCTGCACCACAAATCACAGAAAACGGCGTTTAATAATAGAATTTGTAATAATCTTAATATCAAAATAAATCTGGTGACTGTTTCTTGCTTCATTGAAATATTGCCAATGTGGTTAACTAACACTAGAATTTAATTTCAAACATATGGACACTTTAGATCTATCTATCTATCTATCTATCTATCTATCTATCTATCTATCTATCTATCTATCTATCTATCTATCTATCTATCTATCTATAATTTTCATTACAAACAAATAATTACAATGATTAATCACAATATTCATAATCATAACATTGATAGAAGTTTTTGTAATAGTTACATGTTTAAATATCGAAATATTTTGATTGGACGGACAGACGTCCAATTTGGTTTTAAAAGCAGGTAAAAATGCAATCTATAGATTTAGCACTATATTCCCTCCAAGTATTCATGTGAAAGAAAAATGTTGCCTAACGTGTTTGACCAATCAAATATTCATTATGACACATTATGGCAACTTTATGACCCTACACTATGATGGATTTTATGTTTTGCTCCACATGAACTTGTAATGCACCATAAAAAAGATTTTTAAAAATCCCCGACATCCATTGCAACTTCCTTGTTGCTATAAAGGTCAGTTGAACTCTTTGCTTGTGAATACATGTGGTCTTCATCTGTTAAAGGAGGAGTTGTTCCAAAACACTAAATTATAGGTATTTGGGGGAGAAAATGGAATAATAATCTTGAAAAAAAAAAAAATGAATAAAAAGCAGAAATATTTGGACTTATTCTCCATATAAACCGAGTTAAAGCCAAATCATACCCTTTCATCGCGCGGCACTAATGACTGTTATTTGGAGAGAGGAGTGGAATTACCTCTGTGAAGCAGCAGTGTGTCTTCCATTGAATACAGAACTAAACAAGGGCATTTTCTGCAGAACAGTAGTGACAAGTAGAACACACACACAAACTGAGAGAATGTCAAGCATACATATATGCTCCTCCATTATGAATGGAAGGTATAATTCAGTCAAAGGCGAGCAATATGGAGAACAGGGAGCGTTGTGTACGAACATTACCTTGAAATCCAAGTGTTGGGGGGGGTGAACAAGAGAACGGTTGGCGAATGAAAGATTGAACACCGTTGAGGCCGTCGGCCATCACTTTTGCCCTCCGGATATTTGAGAAAAAGAGTGCATGAACTCTGTGAGGACATAAGTGAAGGTAAGGAAGAGAAAAGGCTGAATTGGAGGGTTGGAAGAAGGATAAAGTGAAGTGAAAGCACCATAGACAGGGGAATTTGAGAAAAGCAAGAGGGAAACAATGGGTAGAATAGAAGAGAAGTGAGGGAAAGGAAGGATACACAGATTCAGATAGACAGATTAAAAAAAAGACCGAGAGAAGAGGGAAAATGGAACAGTGGGATGCCACTGTTGTGCTGGTGTTCTCACTATGGAGATGGTTTGATTTGTGAAAATTGAGCTTTGGAAAATGTGACAATTTGACAGTAGCCTGGGGTGAGCAGTCTGGGCTAGCCACACTTTTTTTAAATACTGCCTCGTTGGACCTGCTAACCTGTTATGTAAGCAAGTCCCGGCATGAAGAGTCCGTATCCAGAACAAAGGCTAAACCTTGAAGAACTGAATTTGAGGAAAATTGGCCTCAAAAACTGTCAAGTGCTATTCTCCTCCGTTATTGTTGCTTTTTTTTGTCTAACCTTAAAGCACATCCACTGGATGCATGAAATATAACCAAAGCGCGGGTGTAATTGGGTTCCGGCCCTATAGAATCACATAATTGGACCACGCTCTCATGTGCTCCTAACCTTTCACTTTTCTAATTTATCTGCTGACCCAAAAACACACTTTCCACTCTACATTGTGACATTTTACAAAAAGATGGCACACGTAATCGGTTGTTAGGTCGATTACAGAACAAACCCAGAACACACAATTAACACTTGTTCTTTCCAAATATTACATTTAGTGAGTTATGTGAAGCCAGAGGAGAAGAATACATGTGAGTACAGCATGAGTGAGCAGAATATATCATTAAACTGGTCTGCAAAGAAGTAAGTTATGTCAAAGTAGATGTACATGCGATCGGATCTCTGACTTAGAACGTGCAAACTGGCTATGGAAGTGAGATGGAATCATGTTGATGATGGAAGATTTCAGGCAAATAATGACCACAGGATATATAACCAGTGTCTATATGCATCTGGCTCATATAAACTCATCGGCCAAACCATGAAGTATGTCTGTCTAGTGACAGGATGGACCTCCTCTGGGCGCAACTTTAACAAAATGTTACTGTAATGTGCCGGGATTGCACGTCGCCAGAAACTCCAGGCTCATCTTTCACTTTCAGGGGTGTGCAACCTTTTATTATGTTTTTCTAACTTTCCGCCAAGTCAATTTTAACTGGAGCCACAAAACATTTTTGACAAAATTTTGACATTTTAGCGTTATAGGTTTCGGCTATTTTCCCCGTTCCAGTCATTGTGCCTTTTCAGAGCCCCCTTTAGCCAAGAATGAGAAGTTATTTTGAAAATTGACTTTTTTTGTGTAAATGACATAAAGATTAAGAAAGGCTGTTCATTTCAATATAATTTTCGGAGAGATTGAGGGAGCCGCTACAGAAGTTGTTTTTGATCAGAAGAAGATTGTTAAAGCAACATGGTAGAGGCTTCCAAGAATAAAACGCACTATCAGATGTAAAGCTGCAAGGTTGTAGTCCATTTTTATGGGAAGTTTTTAAAACCAAGCAAACAGGTGAGGTAAAATGATTTCACAAATTCAAAAGAAAAGACAAAAAAAACAAAGAAATTAAAAAAAGGTTTTAAAAAAATTCCCTAAAAGATATTTCCTTTACACAGATTTGTCTGCCAGCCATTTTCCTCCACGGACATGATATCCCATCACTTACGTCCTGATCTGCTTCTCAATTTACATTGGCCATCAGTCCGGAGCAGGGAAAACAGGTCAAATAATCACAATGCAAAGAATCTAATCATCATACGTTCTTCAGACCTCAATACTGCAAACTCAGTTAAAAATTTTTTTTTTTTTTTTTTTTTTGAGTCAACTGAGTCAACTGGTTCCATCTGGAGGAGTGTTGGTAACCGGTCTGAACAACGGACGGTTGTCATTGCCTGAGTTTAGTCATTGATGAGTTCTTGCCTGTACAGTACATGCTGTCTTCACCCGTGCCGATGTCGTAAAGACATGGCACTGAGGGCGTGAGAATCATGAATCCCACGAAGATCCGGGCAGATCTTCCATCTTGGCACGGACACTAATGCCTCATCGAGAGAGCGATGCAATGGGTTTCAATTAACATGCAAATGCACAATGTGCATGTGAATTAAGTATTTATAATTATGCCCTTCTCACTGAAGGACATCTTTTGACCCCTTAAACATATGTAGTTGCAATTAATTAAGAATGATTTGACACAGCTGTGACCGCCTGTGTTTCACTTATTAGTGTCAAATGTTTTTTTGTCTTTCAAGTTTTAATTGAAAACGTGGAATTGTCCGACTTTCTAATTGTGTCACTCATGTTCCCATTACGTGTGTGTGTGTGTGTGTGTGTGAGTGTGTGTATTGCAAATGGCTACCAGTGAGTGCTAAGTGTTTCTCAATGTTGTCATTTCAGCGGCAATTGCAGGCAGTGAGTCAGCCTGTTAATGTCTCGTCTTCTGAAAATGCAGCTGAAATAAGAATAAAGTCAAGTGCCGTCTATATTTGGGACACATTAGTCATAAGACTCTTAAACTTTTGCCCACCAGCACATAAATTGGTGATTACAGTACAGACAGGAATCTCACACTGTTGATTAAAATGAGCCCTCTGCACAGATACTGTGTATCAGACATATTTTTTTTTTTGCATTACTTGAAAGGACGCGATCAATTTTGTCAAGCCACGTCAAAGGCAACAGACTTACATGGCACGATTTCTAAGCATCTACAATGTCACTTAATCGTTTTGACAGGTGTTGTATATCAAAACATAGTGAAACTGTCTGCACACGAAATCCTCAATAAGAGTTTAACGGGTCTCTCTGTAAAAGAGGGTTGGGGAAACTGGATACAACACACGGTAGGAGACATGCAAGAGAGCTACAGAGTTTTCTTGAAGTTCCAGCTTTGGAACAGTTTTCTAGAATTTTTGTTTTCACTGACTCTGAACACAGACCCCTGAAATGAATCATGAGTTTTCAGAATGCACTTGAAATCGTCATTTACAGGGAGCCGTAAACTCTTTCTATGTCATTTTCCTTCCTCTTTACTGACCTCTCTTTTTATCTACCATCTTGAATTCTTTGGACAGATTATGGCCGCTTTGTTAAACTTTATATCCACAAAAACTGCTGGTCTGGCAGCAGCAGGTTTTTGGGCGAGATTGAGAAGTATTGAAAAATACAAGCTGATTTGAAGTGACAGAGCAGCAGAGAGAGAAACAGACAAGAGGATGGAAACAAAGAAATGAGACAGTGGAAGAGTTTTATCAAGAGAGCTGAAAAGAGATTTACTGGTTCGGAGTGTTGTATCGTTTTCCTTGGCTTGAGAATGGCTTGACTGTGTGTGTGTGTGTTTGTGTGTTATGTGCATGGATTTCCAGTCCATGCTAATCAGTAATGTTTAACACATACAGTGACAGATATTCATCTGGATTTGGCTCAAATTATGTCCATGGTAATTTCTTTCCACCAAGTGGTTCAGTGTCACTGTTCTGTTGAGATTGTTCGCTCTTTCTTCTTCAGCGCATTTTTTTTTTAATGATTAATGATATTCCAATCAACTGTCCCCCAGACCACTGAGCCCCTCAGTACAAAAGATCCCACCACAGAGTTTGGCACGATAACTCGAACCATTAGATGCAGATCTCCAGGCTGATTTCGACATAAATCCTTGAATTTAGAATCCTCAATCTGTTCTGGTGTCACGATGCTGTGTTTCCCTATTTTTCTTCAATAAAAACCTTTCAAGATAGACATAATAGACCAAACCTGTTCTTTAAAGTTCATGGTGGTTAGTACTGTGACCCCTTCTTCTAAATGGGACACCTTTTCTATGTGAAGAATTCATAATCTTTCAAGGACTTTAACTTATTTTCAAGATCTAAAAACATGGTTGTGTGATTTTTTTTTTTTTTTTCAGAAGAGAGATGAAGACTCACATGTGATAGGA